>UZAN01043521.1:13435-29888 GCA_900618425.1 Echinostoma caproni
TTGGTTCATTCTGAAACGATCTCTCCAAATTATTTCACACACATTCTCTGTTCTCTGCCTGGTTAAAACTAAATCCAGAACACTCAAACTTGCTTCACAATTGTACCTCGGTTACTGTGTGGCGTGTGACGGTGTTTGTCTACATCAGAATTCTGTGGCGCCATTTATTTTCCCTTCGTTATCTTGCTGGATTTCTGACACAAAAGACATGAAAACAATTTCCAGACTTAGAAGTGACTGTCACTCGCACTCTTCTAATCATACTCTCTCTCTCCCTTTGTGATACCCAATAATGGGCAATATTTTTAATCAGAAATGCGAAACTACANAATATTTTTAATCAGAAATGCGAAACTACAGAGAGAGCTCCAGTGAGAAAATGCCACAACAAATAAATTTCCTGTAAAATTGCCCTCGGGAGTATGTCATCACCAGTTAGAGTAACACCAAGTACCAAGATAGTGGCCATTTGGGAAAGCTCAGTCTGGCCTACCTAAACAATTGTGGTTGTTCAGGAGTCATGCTGAGGAAGTGTGCCAGCAGACAAGAAATAAAATGTATAGAATTCCTTGTGTTATACGTAGTCTGGAGCGATATATATACATACATTTCTAATCAAAACAACTAAGAAATCGTTCGCTGATATGTGTCTGTATTGTCTGAGAGTTATTTTGTAGGAAATGGACTTAGTTCCTTGCAGTAACAATATTGGTTTTATTTCCTCTTTATTTATTGAATATTCAACTCTAGAATCAATTATCAGGATGAGGACTGCGGTCAATCAAACACTGCCTGAAAATAATGTCCAAATAGAGTTGATAAGTGGTGATGGTAGGATTCGAACCCGCATCCTTCAGGTTCACGTTCAAATGACTATAACCACCCTCAATTATTGGGTATTTAAGAGAGATATCTGTTTGACAAACCACGCAACGGAAAAAGTTTGTACGTAAAATACCAGAATATGTGTCTCTTGAAATCAGACCAAACATCTTACATATGGTTACTCGATTTACTGCCTTCTAGCTGTAAGAAGGACAGATGACCTCACGAACGAACTATGAACTGTTTAAATTAGGCTGAATTGTTTCCTGTCGAATTTCATCAGAAAGCAAGCTACTTGGTTCCCGGAATTGATGATTTAACCGTGTGCTTGACTGCACCCATGCTAATATTCTGTATCTTTTTTCAGATAAGACATATCACAGTAGTGGTTCCTCGATGCTCCCTCGACAAACTGCATAAATATCTTCCCAGGCATTTTACGACACATACAAAATAAATCACCATTTGAAGTATAAATGCCTTATTCTTTCAGGTAAACAAACAATAAGCAAGTCAAGGACCCAAAATACATGACCAAAAAGCGATTGCTAGTTGAGTGCTTTGGGGCTTCAAGACCCGAATTGAAACATAGCCCTTGGTATTGAAAACCTCGTAACACCTACCTGTAAACGCTAGTTTTGCGCGTGTAATTTCGCGCGACTGGGTATTAGCTTACAAGAATTCAGCAACCCTTTCTCGCTTGCCCTCGAATAACACCTTTCTTTCCATAGAACAATGGATACTACGAATTTAACTAAGGCTGGCGTAGATAGCTGCGAATTGGTAAAGCCGTAGAAATTTGCCACTACCATCTCTTCATGAATATCGCAAATATAATCAGATACAATACCACGCTATACTCTTTCATTATGTGTACACTCGTGCAATCTCGACATGATTTTGGGACACTTCATGGTGGCATGTAACTCTGCTCTTTCGATAGTGCTTTTCTAACGAGGGCAATGCAACAAAAAAACATGACATTGAATCGGCCGACCCAATTCAAAAGCTCTCGCACTTACTTGCAATCCAGATAGGATTTAAAATTGTCGTTGTTGTTGTTACGCGCCTTTGTGTAAAGTGTCGTCGACACTCCCGTATGTATTACAGACACGCACACAAATCAAGACAACACACAAATCCGTTTAAGCGTCATCATCACTCACTCGGGGTTGGATGTCCGCACAAGTCAGGATAGATGTGTTCCCGATTGGAAGTGATACCGAATTGTTGTAGAGGCGAAATACCACAAATATCGAGCCACTGAGAGGGAATGCGACGATCACTGCGGGATTTGTTGTCGGGCGAGGGTGGGTGGGACTAGCGAGCATGGAATCGGGCCGATAGTGAGGGCACACAGTTGTTAATCTTCATCCTGATAGCGGATGACCGATAAGGATAAGGCTGTTGTTTGATTGGTCCTGGATAATACGGACGGAGAAAAATGCGACCATGTGCACAATGCGTATTGACCAATCAGCGTACAGGCAGCAAAATAGCATGTCAGTGATTGGTTAATTGGCTGCCGTTCTCACACCTTTGGTTCAGAAATCGGGTGAGAGTGATATGAAAACGGGTAACCCAACGATGGTGTGGGATGCAATCCAATCTGAAATGCTCATCTCTGTAAACGACAGCGTTGGCATTCTACAAACTGCCGATCGACCGCACTAGGCTTTTCAAAACGCAAAGGGTTATTAGCTAATGGCATACATACAGTACATTATTGAACAATTTCTTACTTTCATTTTGTTTTAATACATCACTTCAGATGAGAAATTCGTTCTGTATATAACAAACAAAGCGTGGACTGAAAAGCCAAGAAGCACTGAACAGCTCTTTCAACCTCGACCCTCACCACATAGGTAGAGATACTGAAAAATAAAATTAAGACCACCGTAGCATAACACCAATTTTATTAGGAAAACATTAACAATGTAATGAAAAGTCAGATAAAAATCACTTGTGAGTAGTAGGTAACTTTCAATGATGAAAAATATAATAAGACCACCAAAGGCCAAGTGGTGTCTAAAAGAATAACTACCGACTGCCCTACGCATTATTCGATGTGCCGCCAGGAACGGCGATGGTATGTTTCTGATTAGGTTTTTGTGTTGTGCATGAAAAATCACTGACCTCTTATCTGTAATCCTCAATAAACGAGTATCCTTGACCAGCACGGCCTTTTGGGATAATGACACTTGTTTTAGGGGAGCTGAAGTTGAAATAAGGATGAGTGTTTAGCAGAAATGATCAAAAGAAACAAAAATTTCTGCTAAGTTGAAAAATTTCTTGGTGAGAATGATATTTATGCCATTCTTTATCGGCACTGTGCTCAGTGTCCAGATATTACTATCTTCTTGANCTTCTTGATACTACGCTACTCGGAATAAAAGAAAGGACTGGGAATACGGAAATCAGTGTATTTTGAAACGGAGACCGGACACTGATCTCCAGATGAATTAATTTGTTGTGTGTGTGTGTAGCTGTTACCCAGGTCGTTGGTGATTGCTGATGAGGAGAAGATGACTAGGATAAGATCTAGAATTAAGATAAGAAAAGCTTATTCATCTGATTTTGGTCAATCGGATTTACTCAGATGAAGAATGTTACACGAGAGTAATGGACAATTTGGTGTGATCATCTGGTGCATTTTAGCAGCTATGTGTGCCCTAGTGGGTAGCATGCTTGCGTTCTACCAGTGCGGTCACATGTCCGCTCCCTAGCTGGGTCGATGGATTCACCCAGTTGATAAGTCCCGACCAGGTCGAAACGGTTGTCCACTATTTCCTGACTTATAATTCACACTCGGTGCACAAAAAAATCACTCCATGAAAAATGTGTCACATTTATGTGCCTGACTTATTCTCTCCAGAATGCTCACTCTAGGCGTTCATTCTGACGAGTCTCTAATCCAATCCCGATATGGGTTGTCAAAGCACAAAGTGAAATACAAGCCCAAATTTATCACTAGTAGTTAAAATTCTCTAACGAATTGTTATGTGAACGAGACACTATGAATGCTAATTCATATCTGGGAGAAATGCACTTTCTTACCGTGTATACACTATGTTTGTGTAAGGTATTTCAAAACCTCAGCATGTTGAAGATTATCTGTAATGATTAATACATGACCGTTTTGGCCTTCTCCATAAACAAAATTTGAGCGGGAATCACTCAGTTTATTCATCCAAGAATTACTTTTCACCTGTCAAAAAAGTCATGTCTGTGTAGCTACTTAAAGTCTACTGTCACCGGGTTTGTACGATACTAAGCATGTTTAGTATTTCGCGGATGGGACAAATCCCCTTTAATGGCTCATCGTGAATAGACACATATTGGTTCACCGGAAAATAGGTCGCGAACGATTGGCGCGGATGCATGTGGTGCCTGGTGGTGGAAAGTGATCTCTCCCTAACCCAAAGCCACATACGACGAGGGAAAGCACCATGATGGGTGAATATTTCCGTCTCCACCATACCCGGGGATTGCCATCACCCGGTCCCCTTACTGTTGTCACTTGTCCGATTGGTGAACAGCATCTCGGTTACGGTTTCCACTGGACGGAACATGCGCTGCCACCACTGAGTGCATTAACCGGCAATCTGATGTTAGCGAGTATCTTTGTCAACACAGTTCTAACTTCCTTATATAATTCATGGAATACTAATTGCACCATCGGTATGGTTGTATACCTAAACGGACTGCCTGATCCAATGCACTAGGTAAGCTTGTTTTGATATCGGTCGGAAGCTGAATTGACACCATACATCAAAAACAAAGTTTACCATGACAGAACTTGATCTTTTCTCTTCACGGTTGTGCATTTGTATGGATACATCTGTTCGGGAATTGGTCTCGAGTGAAGACCACCTATATTTTGATACAGGGTAAATGTAGTAACGGGAATAGCGCAGTTCGTAACAAATGGAGTTGACATTGCGTCTCGACGTCACGCATCTCATGAGTCATTTTTCTAACCATGTGCGGTATCTTATAAAAGAAGCGGAAAGCATTGACAACCAGAAAAGAAATACATCATCACTGAGTGCTAAATAGTCACGAGTTTTTACGTCGAGGTATAATCAGTCACACACACTCACGCACATACTCATACTTACGGACGCACACACCATTTTAGCAGTTGGCATTGATTGTAGTGAGTAACTCACGCGCCCATGAACGTCGGAATTGTGACACCGAACCGACTTTGAGAAAAAAAAGCGGTTAAACATTTGAATTTCTATTGTTGTTATTGTTTTTTTAATGATATTCGTTACTCGTGTATGTTTACCCCAATTCCGATCGGTAGAACAAATGAAAGGATCTAGTGACCATGTACACGTAAATATGTACGTGCTTGTATGTATTACACGCTTTATCATTGTTTCTAAATTGAATGTGCGTCTGCATGACGATTGAATTCCAATGAATAGCACGAAGGAAATGAGACATTCAATGTAATCTCTAAATAAGTCACATTTCGACAGAAGTTAGCTTTTATACATATGTCTTTGCGCGCATGTATTTACAATTTCATTGAATTTGGTGCATTCAAAACAACAAGGGAAATAAGCTACTTTGCTGCTCCAAATTCAAATGGACGAGACAGTTTTGGGGCAGAGAACGAAAATGCAATCCTACTCACTTATCAGTGATGATTGATTGAGCAATGGTGAATACTGTTTGGATTATACTTGAAAAGAAACGCAATCAATAGGCAACAAACACATACTACAAATGACCTATTTCATGATGCCACTATTTTTAACCACTATATTTAAACCATCAACCTGAAATAAGAGACTAACACTGCGGATAAAAGGAAAGGATCAAACATATTTGGTTCCGAGTACTAAAAATCGATTCTATTATCTCGGATGAACTGAATTCAATGTTCAGTTTTGGTCAAGCTGGTCAATTTGTATGCACATATTTCATCACCAGCTGGGGTGACATCACAAGCACTGACGATGTTACCTCGGTTGGTGATGCAACGTTGACAAACAAATTCCCAAACTCGACGAACAGACAACATGGAATGTGTTTCTATTTTGGTAGTACTACCGACTCTTTATACCACTCGTTCATTTGTGTGAGAGTAAAAGGTCCACAGAGCCTTAATCTAACTAAACGGTCTAGTCCACAATACACTGAGGTCATTTTTGGAGTCCACCATTTATTGGAAACCTGTGTCCCGTCCATTGGACAATATGTCCCTCAAAGGGAGCTCACATGTCTAGGACACATTCTATATATCCCTTACCCAGTCAAGTCGGTGGTCGGGCATCTAAAACTTCTGAGGAGAGTTCATCATAAATTACTTGGAATGAGAACTAGTAGACATTGGCTTTTATTCCCAACCAGCTTGTAACCGCGGAGATGAACTTCTTGTTCTCCAACTTTCGTGGAAGCACCCACGCGGTGAGAAGTTATAGGGTACGATTTTTCCGGCACAGATTATCGGGAGGTAATTTGTGAGAAACATGGGAAAAAGAAATATGTTCATGGAAACACCCACTTCGATCACACTGTGGTGTCTGGCAGTGAGGTACCGGTAACTAAAAACGTGATAATTTCGCCGGAAATCTGTCTACTTGCCTATGTGCTGTTTTCCCATTATGATCGATGCACAAGGAATGTGATCTCGTACGAGTGAAACTAAATGTAGCTTGTGCATTCTATATCTTACTCATACCTTCTGATTGAATGTAATGGAACTGCTTGTACAATTCTTCGTCTGAATCGATCGTTGTCGAGTTACACTCGATTAACATTTCTTGGTTTATCTCGAAAGGAGATTATTTCATTCTCCATGTTATATATCAGAGGTTTTCTTCACTCCAATCGGTATTCAGTCTGGTTGGACCAATGATCTGCCCGAAGTTCCCGCTCATGGTTCCCAGTCTGAGTGCAGGGCTAGCAGAGCATACGAATATACACGTTGATGACCGAATAAAGTACTCGTCTCATTGAACACACTCCAGAAGAGCGGCCACCCCCTTTTGTGATCACAGATTCACGGTCCTAATCGGTTTACCCCTGAAATCCTTAAAAGCGAAAACGGTCATTGGGTTGCACATGGACATCGATGGCCTATAACACACAATGTTGACAGAGGCGTCTACTGTCACACTTGATTGAGTATGTGTGAACGTTGCAAGCAATATATAGATATTTCACGCATACTAACTGGTATGACAGACCAGTTATTGGATACTAAGGTATTGTTTGAGATAAACGCGATAGAAAATGCATTGGAAATGCATTTCTAGAATATAATGTCATAGGGAGTAACGTCGCTTGGTTGGGACGTATGTTAAAAGTATGTTCATTACTCGTCTACCTCGCCATAATTATAGTTACCGCTGCAAGGTAAACAGAGTCCCTCAGGGTCAACAGACGACATGGAGGCGAAGCAAGTTGAACTACATGGATAGACTAAGCAAAGAAGCATCTATCCTCCACAAGGCTGGTGTTCAAAGTCACTCACTGTAACTGTTTGGTATGGGACATTGAAAGAGGTGTCAGTCAACCAAGAACGATGGAGTTCTTGCTGATACACTTTATTAGGCCATAATGTCTAAACAGATGTCTGCATAATTAGACCATGTTCTGTACATGCTCACAATCGAGGTCAACTTTTGTCTCCCGTCTCTCAAACTAGGCACACTCTCTATTGGATTTACACACTCGTACTTACTGTGCACACATTGTGTGCCTCGCAGCGACCAGTGAAATTCGTTTCCCTGTATTTCCATCTGTACGGTGAATAATAATAATAACAATAATAATAATGACGATGATGGTTTATGAGAATCTCGAAAGCTCGAAATTTCATAAAAAGCAGCAATCTGAAAGACCAGGTTGCAGATGGCAAGCTAATCTTGCAGTTATTCATTCATTCATTCGCTTCTTGCATCTAATTTCCCAGGGACAGACTGAAAATTTATCACGGATGCGTTTCACTTTTTCCGTACGCGTGTTTTTGTATACGTATTTGTTTACATACGAAGGCACACACAAAATCGCTGCACCGAGCCTCCCTGATCCTACCCCCACGC
The DNA here is from genome assembly GCA_900618425.1 of Echinostoma caproni. NCBI lineage: Eukaryota > Metazoa > Platyhelminthes > Trematoda > Plagiorchiida > Echinostomatidae > Echinostoma > Echinostoma caproni. Next base: position 21,325 of record UZAN01043521.1, read on the forward strand.
ACCCTTCCCCGCCCACTACACACACACACACACACACACACACACACACGCAAACACACAAACGTTTGAGTGTGAGAACCGCAAAGATTGCAAAATTCGATAGGATGCCCAAATTCGCCCGAAAAACTATTTCACCAACTGTCTGTTTACAATTGTTCCGCGTAAACACTGTGCACGCGGAACGGTGCATTCAGTCACGAACCCTTCGATTCGAAAATGGAGCAGTCGATCTTGTTTTTTATCCCTTGATGTGTGCACTGTGCGTGTGACACGTTCAGAACGGCCGAGTCGCGGACCGCAGTCACTTAGGCCATCGCCTCTTCAATCACCACCTCCATCGCTATCACTGTCGCAAATATGACAGGTGAACGACCACGTACACACACACCGAGATGGACAGTACGTGGTATACTGATCGGAAGTTCAGCAGTGCACTATTTCCCACAAACCTCAGAGATCAAGAAGCCATAGACAATAATCCATTTCATTCATTTTTGAACTTAATGATGCAAACAACAATAACAAATAACATTTCTGGTGAATAATTGACACCAAACTGGATTTTTGGAATTGTGTAATACATGGATTATATCAAATACACTGTAGGGATCAATTTCGGAGGCCGTATGATAAGCTACAGTCTGTCCATCCGTATAGTTTATTGGTTCGATGAACTTCTCTCGGATACAGAAAACAATTAATCATCGTCAAAAGCATTTTCTTTGTCAGCAATAACGAGGAAAATCCCATAGCAACTAAACTGCATTCACACATGAGCGGGATGGACCGACTAACTCCATCGAAGTCAAACCCATAGAATAAAGTAATACATAGAAAAACCAAATGTAGCGAATTTTCTTCAGTTTATCTAACCAGGGTATTAACCGGTCATTGTATAGTCCCGGACTAAAGGTTTTGACTACAAACCTGACAGTTCACAGTTCGAGCCATGGCGGACACTACCAGTGAGTCCCAACGCAGACGAAACAATCACCAAGTGCTCGTTTTCTGTCATCCCAAATAAAAGATACCTCATCACACAATTCTTCTCGTTTTGACAAGTGCTTTCGTATCACTTAAAAAATAGTTCTCTCAATTAGACTATTTTTATATTGGCTGATGCTGCATCGGGCAAACAGCAGTGACATCTTTTTCCGGCAGTCGAGTAGACATCTCATCACTTCTTTTATGGAAAAGTGGACACAAAACATTACTTCAGATAATCCCATCTAGTATCTTGAAATTTTGGACCTTAACAAGATAGTTTCGGTCTTGTTTGAGATCATGATAGTGTTCATTATCATACTGGTGGGATGTGAATCTATGCCTTGCAATTCCAGTTGTCCCAATATCATATTCAGATGCCCGAATATCGTATCAAGATGTCTTCGCATCATTTCAAGCTGTTGCATTGACCTGACCGAGGCTGACAAGCCATCCCATTGAAGCAATGCACTCGTGACACATCAAAGTTAATGACATACACAGTCGATCACGAGACCACAACAGAGAGTTAAACAAATTGATTGATTCAGTCTATACATGATACATGCAGCATAGCATAGCCGTGTCAGCTTATTCAAATGTTAGTCTATCACTCTTCATAAACATTAAAACAATACAATCCCAAAACCCAATAATTGAAAAAATTTCTGTGTTCAGCTTTTCGACCACTAAGCTCTCATTCATCCCAATTCACAAATTTGGGTTGATGAGAAGGAAATGAATGTGGCAGAAAAGTTGCACTTCGCTTCTGATTTGGGAATCGCAATTGGTACATTATACGTCTTATACGTCTTATATTCGCGTGACGAAATTACATCAAGCTCCTTCCTCAAAAATTCCATTGGTATGTATCCGGATGAATAACTGGTGGCAAATTCTGTTCTCATCTCTGTCCAGACTGACAATGGTTGGGTTGTGTTTGCGTGCTCTACCCGCCATCCCCCTCCCTCTATTACTCACTTTCTGTTGATCACAGACTCTGATGTCCTGTCATTCATGCATAGTGTGTGTGAGTGTGTCTGTGCAGCTGTCTGCATATCCACCTCCGTTTCGTTCAACTGCCACGTCCGAACTCACTCTGACTCACATAGCATTCCCTGTCTGAACACTAAGCTGTTCGAGAGATTTCAATTATGATAAACCAAATGACTTGCATCGGCCCACCAATGACGGAGCTCGCATTTGCCTAATACTCACCGAGGTAGTGTTAGTTCGGTCAGATGTTCGTGAACTGACCGTGAACTCACTGAGCGTTCGGACAAACACGCACACACACACACACACACACACACGCACACACAGACACACGTCGTTTGATGGTGAGGAAAAAATAGCTGACCATCAACGGCGGCTGTCACAGGGGGATTGTGGACGTCACCTAACAGTGTCATCAAGACAAAATGTTAAAGAGCAAAGCGGTAATCCGATTTTGATGAAACACAAGATCAGACGCCCGTGACTGGAATCGATTTGGCAAACAAGGTTCAATATCCATGCCTAGCCAAATCAGGTAAGCATCAGTAGAAGCGTGACTATATAACCGATTGTATCATCAGTGCTGGCCTTGTGGGAAGAATAATGTGGTGCATTTGAATAACTTTTGATGATCTCCACACGCGAGGTGGGGCAGGAGAATGTCGTAAAGAGTTATTTTATTCATCCTGGTTGTTGTTGTTGTTGTCGGTGGTGGTGGTGGTTTTGCGTGTACGTTGGTGTTGCATGCATTGATTGGTCGCTTGGTAACAAGACCATTCCCGTTTTTGCGATTAAAATCACATTTACCTATGTGTATTGGTGTGGATTAAATGTTGTCGATTGGAACTGACTCGATCTGCACGTATAAAGAAAGCTCAGTTCATCCTGTCAATCGCACAATCTGGAAACGCTAGAGTGAGGTTTCACTCTTATTAGAGCTCATCAGGTTTTGGTACATTTCTAAGGAGTAGCAAGAGTAGCGAATTCAAAACAGACTAGGGAAACCCTAGACGATATAACTGGATGTTCCAAGCACATAGGAATCATATTTCATGCAATATCGCCTCACCGTTACCCGAAAACGGTGCCCCTACCAAAATGAGAAAAAAACTCGTTAAAAAATCTCTTTCCAGTCTGACCATTCCAGTTGAGGCAATGTGAGTGACAAAGAAAGGTGAGTGAATACGCATGTGGGTCAAGCAAAGTGCCAAACGGCAATCTTAAATTCTTCGTAGTTTAACCGTTTACCTTATTCGGGTGTTCCCCTTTGATAAATACCATAAAACATCAATAATACAGTGACCCATCTTTTCATGAATGTGTAGAAAGACGGGATTTATCACATTAGGCATGATAAGGAGATGTCTGTAGAACTTTTTTTCAATCTTCTCAACAGAATTATCATATACAGGGGAACAGAAATCAGGGAAGTTTTTTTCTCTGGAAATATTACATAAAGAAAATGTCCTTTATGTAATTGATGGGCTTGGAAGGCAGACGGCTGTTAAGAGACCCATGTCTTTTAGTTACTTTCCTCGGTCGCGCTTGTAAACATGTCAACTTACAGACCACATGATCTTAAGCCATTAAGTTGAGAGCAACGTTTAATAAACGGGTTACTAGAATATAAAAATGAATGCCGGGGGATTAAGGGTTTGACTGATGCCCAAGCATATATATGAGTAGTGTGAGTAGGTGGATGTGTTTGATTGTTCAGATTACAGTCAGTGTACAAAAGATCAACGGTCTGGCATTGCCACGGTGTAACATGACTTTGAATAGCCGAATCCAGTGAACTTGTGGACTGGTTTTCATGGGATTTCTCGCAACTGATAAAACCAGGTTTCTTGGTTTTGTGATGGTACTTCAAAACACACTGCATTCTCCTTCTACCTCTTTCATCAAATAACGTTTCAACGTACTTGTCGAGGACTGCACCTATCACTTTAGCAAAATAGACCGTGTCGAAGAATACAATGTAAAACACACAAAAGGAAGATCAATAATCGAGTGTTTTAACAGATTCAGCAATAANATTCTTGGACCAAAGGGGTAAATTATCGATCCACAACGAACGCCGACGAAGTAATATTATCTACGCAATTGATGACAGGCGTTCATGGTCACTAAGAGATCGTTGAGAAAGTTTGTCACACTTCTTCCATAATTTGTTGCATAAGTTCTCGCCGTTACATGAAACTATTTGTTCTACAACGACGTTTTGATATTTGGCGAAGTGTTATATACCATTAAAAAGCCCGTAATATGCTCTACAAGATCAAAGTAATCGTTTTTGCCTACATTACTTTTGTCTTCTTTTAGCACTGTCAAACGGATTGTCAAGTCGACAAACAACCGCACTTTCGACACCATCTTTTCGTCTCTATTCGAGGTCAAAAATCGAGTGAAGCTACCAGAGCTATTTGTTCTGTGTTTGGAGAAGACGCTATAGCTGAGAACTGCTCGGGATCGGTTTATCAGGTTCAAACACGATAATTTCGACATCAACGACGCTCCTTGTTCCCTAAGACCAGTTGAAATGATCGAGGACTAACTGAGGGATCTTTTGAAGGAAGATGGCCACCAGACATGCATCGAATTGGGCGAAAAGATGAATTGTGATTTCGCGACAATTTCACGCCACCTTCAGTCGATGGGTTTTACTCGAAAGCTTGAAGCTTGAGTCTCGCACAAACTCACCCAAAAGCAGATGGATAAGTGGCTTTCCATTGCTGCTAAAAATCTCGCTCGAAACCAAAGAACCCATGGCCATAGGCAACGTTTCTTATACAGAATCGTCACTGGAGACGATAAATGGTGTCTATGTGAATATGAAGCAAAGATAAAAGTGGGTGAGTCTTGGAGGGAAGCCTTAGCCTAGGACCAAGAAAGACCTGCATCTGACGAAGACAATAATTTGCGTATGGTGGGATTGGAAAGGTCTAATCCACTGGTAAATGCTTGGAAGGAACATGACAGTAGAGAAGAATCTTTATAAAGCCCAATTGCATCGAGTCAATGAGGCAATTCAACAAGAAAGACCGGATTGAAAAGGCCTGGTGATCCTCGTCCATGACAACGCTCGACCACACACCACAAGATAGCACTCCAAGAGCTCAGTCAGGAGATCCTTCAACATCCTCCCTATGCCTCAGATCTAGCCCCGAAGGATTACCATCTCTTCCGCTGCCTTTCAAATGAAATGAGGGGTCTTAACTTCGAAAATCAGGATCATCGTGAGAATTGGCTGAATAACTTCTTTCAGACTCGACCTAAGGATTTCTGGCGAAAGGGAATCAATAAACTGGTGGAAAGATGGGAAGAAGTAGTAAACAATGATGGAGAGTACACAATTGATTGAAGTGTTATTATTTTTGCTGTTGACATTTTGTGATTTCAGTAAAAATATAATTGACTGATTCATTATTTTGGTTGTTAAAATTCTTTGATTTCTTTGAAAATAAATGTTTAAAAAACGGCGGGAACTTATGCAACAATCCAATAGAACAAAAGACCCGGAATGCGATTTGTTATCGGTTAAAAGCATTGCCCAAGCTCAATCAATACACGTAACGACAAAAGACACACTGATTACCAGTAATCATTTCACAGACAACTCAGTGAACAAACAAGTAGGATTGGATCACGTGTACCCGCGGATTCCACTCAAAGATCGGATGACGTAGTTATACTCCAAGGGAAAGGGTGATCACATTCCGACCGAACACCAGATCCGGGGGCCATTCAAGATGGAAGAAAATCCCTCTCTCAGTCAGAACAAAAATGTATGATGTCTGTAAATTCGCGTGGAAAGTTTTGGAAAAATTTCATATGGTTCATATAACCATATGTTAAACTATTGGTCATCGACTGTGTGTATCTGAGGGGTAGGAGTTTCTGCATCCAACCCTGAAGATTAACTGTTCGCTTGCCGTTTGGGAAGGACAGAAAAATGTTGTGTATATTATTGATGAGTTTCAACGAGAAAGAAATGATTGTGCAGAGCTTCCTGCTGTTCAGTTTCAAGCTGATTGTTAGACACTTGCAGAAGAGCCCAAAAGAGTGAATGAACAGAAGCAGAGGGAAAGACAGGAAGTACATCTATGCGACAAACAACAAGGCAAAATATACGTTTTATTTATAGTCAGTGAGATAACAGATTTGAGAGAAAAACACAAGATCGCTAATCACAACGGACAACGCAGCGCAAAAACACAAAAAGAGGGAACGAGATAGGGCAGGGGGTCAATCACCAAGGCAAAGCAAATGTAACTCGTTCCCCCTTTTTGTGTTTTTTCTCTCAAAAATATATGTTGACAAAAATATCTAACCCCGGGGGTTGGGGGGATGAATACAAAACTAGTAGTAAATTCGAGCATGGGGATCGGTTTTCTTTCTTTTCCCAAGGTCACTAGTTATCCAGCACGTCAATTTCGTCTGGACTACCCGAGTTGCCCATCGTCTTGCCAGATCGCCTTCTGATCATTCTTACATTTGAACAAAAAAGGATAGTTTACAAAAGTTCAACATTTTGCATGATTGATTGAGGTATTGGATTCTGTCACGTACCGGTGCCTTTTACTCATTCCAGTTAGCCTATGTTCTGAAACGTGCTCGTCTAATTTCTATCTATTGGTTTCTATTGAATACCGGCTTAAATTAACACGATATTCTCCACTTTATTGATATGTATGTTTTTAAACTAGTCATTTTCAGATTTAATGAACGAAAAGTATCGACCACAAATCACAGAGCTTTCATCAATGGTTAACCGTCAATACATCAAAAACTGTAGCTTCATTTTTTTGACTTATTTCTACCCATCTTGAAAATCCTCCTTTCATCGAGGGGTGAATTTCTGTGCAACGACGAAGTGCCACTGAACAAGCCTTCGCAGAATTGTATTCCAGTTTCATTCAGAATTCAACTTCCGAAAACGTCAATATGGCTGGGGTGGGCGTCTCGGATTGGAACTGGTCACCATTCCCTTTTATCTCGCGAAATATCTTTATATAACCAAGCTTCTGAAATAGCCTCTGCTGAGGAAGCCCTACTCACTGCCTTCCCGTGGCAGAGGTGTTTACCCACCAACGTGAGAGGACGAAAAGCCAACATCCGGGGCTATAACCGGGTTTGTGAACCATTGACAGTTCACCAAGGGGAGTTGGCTAAAACCCTGTTTCCAAACCAACCACGAAGAGGGGTACGGACCACACACCTTCTTGGTTCTGGCAGTGGTCACTGGTTTGATTGAGCACCAAGGTATATTGGGCACCTTGGACGTTTGACCCAGTCCAAAGGGCGTATGATCCGATGAACTGGACACCGGCCCCCAATGCACTACGGACTCTGAGGTCCGTCCTATTGTCTTTGAGGTCTGGCTTTCCAGACAAAGACGTGGGGTTATCCCCTTTCCTCGGTCAGGGCAACCGGGAAATAACATGCCCACACAAACTATCGCCACATTCCACAGACATTTTGTTCATATGTTCCGGCACATTTGTCAGTTCTGTGTAATTGGTTTGCGTGATGAAATAAAAAATGAAAATAACCTCACAAGGAATCGAACCCACGCGCGTTGTGTTGTTAATCAAACGTGCTAATCGCATGCTTCATCTCAGCACTTCACCACTGGAATCATCTACAAATGTGTTTCATTTCTCAAAATGTGTATAGATGTTTCTAGTTAATGTTTAACCATCTTATACTAAATTGTTTATTAGTTGTAAAGTTCAATTCTGAAACCAGTTAAGTTTCCAAATCATGTTTACTCGAAATCACCGAGGAACTATTCGCATGAGTCCATCAAGCACGCTGAAGCGACTTGTTTGACTTCGTCGGCGGTTGACCGGAGAAAGGAATACAATTGAATACACCGAAAAAACGAATTACCAACTGACAGTCCGGACGGAGTAAACGTTTCATTTATTCGCGTTGTGAAAAGCGGCAATCTCGATCGTGTGGAGAAGGGAGGGAGGGGGGGATTTTCACCTCACCTCACACAATCAACAAACTAGCGGGCGGAATACATTCTCTTGATGGTCACGTTTTTCTCAGAGTTTATTCGAACAGGCGTTTTTCATGTGTTCCCGTTCTGGTAGGTCATTTCCAGACTTTGGTCACGATTGTGAATCCAGACGAGTACGCACAAAGCGTTCGTATTTTTATCCAAACATCACTTGGTGTGTGTGTGTGGCCCAACCAGATTCATTGTCCCAATGATTAACCGTCTGCCAACGAATGAGGCGTAAATGAACCGTGATCTCTCATTCGTGTCTGAGAGTCCTGAAAACGTTACAGATTTCACAGCAGATTTACTACTATTTACTGCATTGCAACGAGATTGCCAGTCTGTTACTGGATAGTTCTACCCTATTTTTATCCGACCAACGGACGAGGCTCTTTTTGCACGCGCGCTTTGGTCAACTAGGCAAAGCCTAGCGTACACATTGATCAGGTACCCGTGCAACTTTATTCATCTGGGAGTGGGACTGAAGAGTGGGTTGTAAATTACTGATATATGATAAAACTGAAACAAGCCTTTCCCGAGATTAATTTGAAAAGAAAAGACCATATTGCAATAC
>UZAN01043523.1:8627-27875 GCA_900618425.1 Echinostoma caproni
TCAATCAACAGCTGGCTTGGGATACGCCAGTCGCTCATAATTATCTGATTTGAGGCCAATCTGAATGTCAAGATGGACTGAGAACTGACTGGGATTTTGCAGAACCAAGTCCAAATGCTGGCTTTGTTCAATAGCACAAGCGGTTCATATACAAGTGAGCCTACTCACTTCATTGTGCACACCAGCAATCCTATGCTAGTCTGCATTTATTGAGTCCAGGGAAGAAGCGAAAAATCTCTGGTGGAATCTTAGCGATCGCCTAGTATAGAACTAACAATCACATGACGTGAACATTTTTATCTAATCAGCCGACATTAATCGGAGCGGGATTATAGCAGAAATAACTGTTTTCTACGGTCTAGTTTCCATCAAGTACCGAAAGGGGTACTTTCAACCCCTTCTCCTCTCCCCTCCCCGGACAGGCACACACATCTGAACAGAGGTTGCATCAACCGATGAAGGCTTATTCATCAACAGGACATGCGAAGTATTTTCTCAAACCCGATGAACTGAGGTAGCCAAAACGGGATACACGCAGTTCAATAACATCAACTGCATCCCTACACACGTCATCAATACCGAACCAAAACAGCAATAACAACAACACCACTTCTGGTAATTTACTGACGTTCAGCGTCATCAGAGCTGACTGAAAGCAAAGGAAAAACAGTGTGATTTCACATGCACAAAATCGAAACTGGATCATGCAAATGGTTTGAATTTCGCATTCCGGCTACAAACCGCTTGTAAATGCCCGAATTCCTCAGTGAGCCTCATCCCACGGTGAATGCCCCAGACAAATGAACAAACAGCAATAGGATAAAGTAGTAATGAGAACTGGTGACGGTCCGGGACCGAAATATATGAACATTTCCCCCGTCGATTAACAAATAGTAATTTGTCGGGACAATCTTGCAAAAACGGGTCAGTTTCTATCACGGATAGACGAAATGAAGCTGTTTCATCAGCTGTCCGGTGTTTATGTGAGCAGTGTGTTTCAGTTTGATAGATTCGCGCTGGAGATGAGATCTGAGAACGTTGAAACTGTTGTACAAGGCGTCCAAACTTTTCAACTCATGTTTTCCTTGTCTCATGCAAGATGAAACGAATCTGGAAAACATTTACTAGATCCATTTTAAATATAGCTCGAACGTGTATTCAAGCTTCACTATGTGTTGGGTGCTCCGTTTAACTAAGCTCTTCCTAACACACAGAAAGGCTGCATTTCTTGTTCAGTAAATGATGGAATAGGTTTGATTCCCGAGGTCGTGTGTTAGAGCCCAATCATGGCCATCGCTTTCGTATTACACACTGACCGTTCCTGTTTTCCTGAACATATATTAAACAATTAAGCAATCAAAAAAGAAAGTAAAAAGAACTAACAATCGACAATTTTCCTTCCTCTTGTGTTGAATAAACAGAGAAAAGCATTAATTTTTAGTTATTTTCCTCAGTTTTATGGACCATTAGGAGAGACATTGCACACAGTTAAAACCCCATGTTTTTGGTATCAACTTCATCATGTTGCTAGCTATCTTGCCCACCTTTCCCAATTCAACAAGGAAGTGAGACAGCCATCTGTGTTTGAGTTTGTCCACAATGAGAACGAACAATTCGAATACGGCACGAAATTTATTAATGTCCACTTTCAGATGAACGCGGCTAAAAATAGCCTCTGACACAGTAAACAACAACCGTGACCAGGTTAGCAACTGAGCTCGGTGAAAAGAGTGCCACAATAACTTCAAATGCAAATGGGACAGAAAAATCACACACTGGCGTGCGCGCGCGCACATGCGAGCGCGTCTGTGACATGAGTATAATTGCAAAAACCGTTGCTCCGATCCTCATATTCACTGTCATTTGGCCGATCGTGCTCACTGGGAGTAGCTATCCCATCGTACAAAGTGATTCAGATTTTGTCTACTTGCACAAACAAATCTCTCAGCCGAGGGGAAGNGGGGGGGGGGGGGGGGGGGGGGGGGGGGGCGGAGAGATGGTTTTCAGCGAATAAGCTATTGGTACTTCGGACTCGGAAAAGGAGGATTTAGTTGAAGAGAAAGACATCCGATCATATCAAATCCGGAAGATGCACAAGTGGTTGGTAGGATTAGTTTCAAATCAGTGCACCAAAACAGCATCGATGGAGACCTCGATGAACTTGAACATTTCTGCTAGGCAGATACAGCGACTACCACGACAATTATCGCCACAACTGGAAGCTGATAAGATACCAACACTTACGGACACCAATGTCCTTCTGAGATGAGAAGAGAAGTAAGTCACTACTTGTACTGTGGACCAATGAGCGGCAGTAATATTTGATGATGATGATGATGATGATACGTTTAATTTGGAAGAGGAGGACGGTTTTCCCCCATAGTGACACGAATTGAGCGAAGAACTGTTATACCTCACTTTATGGGTGTTTCAGGGGGGTTAGGCGTGTGTTTGAGATATTGTAAAAACCTTTTATCATATAAACCAGGTATTCATTCTTTTACTTGGTGACTTGTATACTGGAGAATGGTAAAAAAAATGCGCATTGCTTCTTCCATTGTATTCAAGGAAAGGTGAAAATACTTGCAAGTCGATTCTTGCATGATTCAGATGCTCCATGTGATAGTCAGGATGATAACAGCAGTCCGGTGGCTTAGGCTGCCATCATATCAGCCGACAGATCCAATGTTCTGCTCCTAGGAGAGTTCTAGCTCACTTCACTAAATTGATTCTATACAAAATGCATATATGCAAAAAAGGTGCGTCTATGTAAGTGGTCTGTCCGTTCCATTGATTTGATTGGTTGTTTAATTACAGTACTCAAACCATTGTTGTCTATGGATTGACTTAAATGTCTTGTTTATGATCCGTGCTACGATGATTGAATGGTTGGGGTCATAAAATTAGCGGCCTGAATATCATGAATTCAAATCCCGCAAGTGACACCCAGCTTTCCCATTTCTTCATTTCCTCAGGTAGCCTTTATATGACCGCGAAATTTTCTTCGAATCGGACTGTACCTTTTTAGACTCAATAAAATAGAAGAGGGAAGTAAAAACACTTATTATTAGCTCCTGTGCGGTCGTTTTTTTTCAAAGCCCTCAAGTGGTTTAATCAGTTTCTGATTTTATAAAGAACCACAGAATACCTAAGATCTTACACGGTTTGACACAACGCAATGCTTTTGAAGTCTGTCACTTCCACTTTCAGTGAAAATCTGGTAACAATCTTCATTCATACCGGGAGTACACAACTGAATGGATGACTTGTCAGAAGTGCAGTTCCTTGAGCTCCTGGGAAGTTTTACTTTCTCATTCATTTATTACCAACTATAAAACAGTTTAAAATTGGCCCCGTTCAAGGGTTTGCTGAGGAAAAATTTGTCTAGCCCACAATACATTTTCCTAGAATTAGCGTTTTGATTCTTTGAGAAGGACGTTTTCTTTGAATAGCTTCGTACGATACTAATGAAGTTATTGTGATTATGTCTTATTTCTATGAACGAGCGGCCATCGGTTCTGCCTATGGTCAAAACAGCTTTTGTTGTATGGTTTACAGATCAAATTTTGGTGTGATCTATTGAACAGTTCTCATAACCACTATGCAAGTGGAGTGCAGTTTACTTCTTATGGCTTCAAGTTTGACGTGTTTGGTGGAGCTATTCCGTTTGCTTTCTTTTTTCGACAAACGGGTTCTTTTACACCCTCTCCTGGCATTTCTGTTAGTTACAACTATGCAAATGATGTCTTTATTGAATTTCCCTGCATCAGACCTTCCTCAATCTTGCCTGTGCAGGACTGTCCAGCTAAGCGCTGCAGCGGTAGGTTTCATTCCGATGCTCCGTTCAACTAAGTGTTCTAATTCATGTTGACATCACTTAGCCTTAAATCTGACTTCATGAAGCAATCTGTTTCCTTTTTGTACCCCTCCCTCTCTGGTTGTTATCAAACTCGCCCGAAGCCACATATGTGAAGCATCTTGATGCTATTTCATCTCAACATCTTTCGTGATCCGTGCATATTCTAACTATTTGATGAACATTGGTTTAACTTCTGTTTTACGACTTGGGAAATTTAGCGCTCTTCACTGTCTAATACATATTTTGCATCACCCGCACGGTTGCATTTCTGTGGTTGTTCCGGGTTTGAAAAACGGAGAGTTCCAGTCTGCTTTTTTCAGATCCCCAAAACTCTTATCCAGGGCCAGTGGAGTACGCGCGCCTTAATGGTCGCCTACTCATTTTAGTCGACCACACACCAATCAGTTCTCACTTTTCGGTTTGACTTTTGCTTTAACTTCCCTCTATTTTCCCTTCAACCTTTTCATGACATTTTTTTCAATGCGCCTGTCATTCATGAATCATACCAAAAAAATTTACCTTCCAGGGGGCATCAAGCTTTTTCCAATTGTTCTTGGTCTACAGATGACACAATTGTGAGTGATTCACACATGCTTTCACCGACAGCTCGATTCGTATCTTTTTCCGTTGGCAGTTCCGGTTATGATCCTATGATGCGTGCATGTTGCTTGCCCGCTTGGCTACTTACTCGTCGGTCTTGTCGCTTACTAGTTCGCGAAATCGTCACTGCACATTTTCACGCCTCACTCTACTCGATCGTTTCGCTGGAAGGAGGGCTTTCCGGTAATTTGAGTAACTCGTAAATATTCATGCGATCAATTCCCCAAACGATCATTTTCCCTCCTCGTTTGTCTATCTCGGTGATTCGGTAGTCTACTGTTCTGAGTACTAAAACCTGCCGGACCGAATTTGATCGGGAGCGAGAAAAAGTATCTCAGTGAAAGAAAGTAATTATTTTGACTGAAATACGTGTATATATGGCATTTTGGTCTAACCGCAGGATAGTGTGCCTCCCGGAAATTTTGTCCAGTCATTTATATATCACTTATCATGAAAACACCCAAAATCGGCTCGGATTTCGACTGTGCTGAGGTTAGACTCACCTGCTCCACGAAACGTAACAGAGAATCGTCACAATGAATGGTTTATCTCGAAGTGACTTCCTGACTTACAAATGAAGTTCGTGTTACTTCATTTACATTCGGCAGCACAAGGATAAGAGTAACTTGAGAAAGGATTGGTGGATGTACATATCTGAGAAGCGGCAACGACCGCGACACCGAACGTGTCTTCTGGGAAATTTTATCCAGTCATTCATATACTACTTATTATATATAAAGATATATCCTAAAGTATACTCTTCTGATGCTCATTCCCACAGTTTATGTTTCTTCACTGATGTAGAACCTACTAGGATTACTTTCTTTAGTAAACTCTGTGCAAGAAAGAATGAGCACTTCAAGGCTGCTGCTCTAACCCCGTACCCCAGCTGATCCTTTCACAGTTGGTCTATGCGCCAATTTCCCTCGAGATGTGTGCCAAACAATAAAATTCTATTTATTTTCACTCATGGCCCATACATGAGAAGAACTGAGTGTATATTGTCAGGGTGCCGTGGACATTTTTTGGACACCAAATCAAATTCATAGTGCGTGAAATTAAAATTTGGCCAGACAACATTCATTTCCGTTAAAATTTAATCCCTCATTTATAATTTTCCCTTTTTTCCCACAAACAGGGCTATTTGGTGTTGCCGTTCATGATATTTTGCTAGTCATTTATAGAACCCAAATTGAAGCAAAACTTTGCCCTTCCATCGTCCTTCAGTTTTGCCCAAACAACCATCCACTCCGAGGAGAAATCATCTGAGGCAGCAAATGACTGTGGCACACCTCTAAGGATCGGTCTATGCAACATGAACCAAACAAATTCATGTTTTGACTTACTTCCGCTGAGTTTAAATGATGCTCCGATATCAATCCTCTACGATCGATTCAAGCTCGAGACTAGGTTTGGGAGCCGGTTGGCCATTGAATGCAGTCTGACGGTTATTCAAATTTGAAAATTAGTCTTTTGTGCATCATCTGGGAATGACTTTTAGACCGAACAGGGATTCCGTTCCTTTATAGTCCCCCCCCCCACTGGTTTGGCTGGCACTAAACTGAGGACGTAATCTGCTGATGACCTAGTTGAAGAGCAGGAATGTTTGATTGGAAAAAAGACGGCTGCAACAGACGACTGATGCCAACAATGATAATGCAAGCAGCAATCCCTTTGGTTAGTGATCGATTGATTAGTGGCACCACTATGTAGTGCGGTCTATAGGATACCCTTCAGTGACAAGAACTGTTATTTTTCACAGCCGGAATCACTTGTAAGAACTAATGATATGAAAATAACTAAAACAGGAATGAATACGTGTGTGTGTGTGTGTGTGTGTGTGTGTGTGTGTGTGCGTAATTAGTAAAACTGCAAAATAGTGTTGGCATGATAACCACTATTTAATCATTGTCGTGAGAATGATTGCCAGTTAAGTTGACATTTATTCCGAGCGAGGCAAAGTTTAGCCGATCATGCACACAGTCTGGGTGCTGAGGATACTATCAGTTCATTTGTGTGTGGAAGGGGATAGATTTACTTGACCACATAACTGAGAGAGATTCGGATCAGTCCGGAAATGTGATCCGGAATGAGAGTTGCCAAGCTTCAATATCAAACTCGGATCGATAAGAACATCACAATGTGAACTGGACTGATAACACGTATCTTTCGATCGTAACCCGGAAAAGAATGTAGCATTATTACACATTTATAATGCGCTGTCAGACCGAATAACAGTATCTAGGTGGCCCATGTCTACAGGTTCCTATATATAGAATAAATGAGCGGTATTCGATCTAGAATGGAACTTGTGTTTTATGCACTACAGTTATGCCAACGGAAATTTCTAAAATACTAACCCCACTATCCTCTCCTCCCGCCCAAAACATAATAATTCAATGCTGATATTACTAGCATGTATTAGGTGCGATGAACAATACATTAAAACCACAACAAATGGTTACTAACTAGGTAGTGGATAATCACAAAATAATGCGGACATCATTGTTAGATAAGCTCGAAGTTTTTATGTTTTACCATCCCTCTACCTCATGAAAATGGTAAAATCAATTGATATGACGGAAATGGAGGATTCGGTTTGTTCACATGGTGAGTTTTGTCATGTAAGTAGCAAATGAAATGTCAACTGCAGAGCTAGAAAGCACCGGACGGCTGTTTCAACCGGGTTGGGTCTCACCAGCAGTGCGAATCCATCTACCCAATTCAATTCAAGATTTCACAGTCGTATAACAGAGCGTATATGCCTCACTCTTAATGAGCAGTTAGCAACCCTCACTAGGAGAGAGGCAGTCAAATGAAAATGGTTATTTGAACTCAATTACTGTTTTACTATGAGTTGTATTGTGATAAAGCATTGAATAAATTAATGCGTGAAGCAACATTGTGATACCTTCAATGATCAGCTGACTGCATCACTGTTTCAAGTGGCTTACTAGTTCAGTCGATAGACGTGCAATTTGACCCGTCGTAGGAGTGGCATTCGTCAAACGTTAGGTGTAGCGTTTTCATGAAACTTCATGTGATCGAAATTCACTGTACTGTGCGTACACATATCTTTCTATATCGATCGGTATCATGTGATGTTTGATTCCAATTTCCTGAGTAATCTAGAATGAGACTAGCCCCTTTTCTGGTGCATAATGTGAGTTCTGCTCCATATATCCATTCCAGTTGAATTCTATCAAATTCATATGAGTTCCGCTAGGAATTCGAATTCGCTAATCCAGTTTGAATATATAGGTTATCATGCTGTTTGACTATGTGCGTCTAGGTTGAACAATATCCCCACAGCGGAGAAGATCCAGTGTTTGAGCTGAAGAACATGCTCTGTGAACACAGGACTGACAGATTCTTCATATAATGTTCTGCTCACCAAACGTAGATAATATCGGGTAGTGACACTTCAAACATGCTCACGTTATGCAGTGGGCTTATACACACACACACACACACACACACTTCATGATTAATCTGCCCCATGGCAGATCGACCTCGAGGTGAATCGTTTTGACGTGGATGCATTGTCGGATAACTGTTTGCCATCAAGCGACGCACATGGTTTAATGCGTCCAAAACCGAGAGGAACGTTTCGTTATTCCGTTCCATATTCCACTATTGCACTAAACCTGAATTCGCTTCACTCTTAGATGCTTCGTCCTTCTTCGTAGTCCCTGTGATTTTAAACCATACCTTGACATCAATCCTACAGTCACCGGCTCTCCCCCCAACAGCAGCTTCTTGTTTCCTTTGGTCGCTATTCGTCTGAGATCCCTTCATCTTTTCCTATCTCCTTCTTATTTCCCTCGCTTGTCTAAGACTCAGACTACCAGTGGTTCTTACAAAGTATCCGGTTCCATGTGCACCGCTTAGATGGATTTCACTGATCTGTTTTCTTCAGAACAACTAAGTCATGGAAAACCTTGTTCTCTACAAACTGCAGAACATAGAACGCAGAACTAATAATCCCATATCACAGTATTCATTTATTCGTGGATTTACCTATTTTACCGTTAATCCTCAGATACTGCACGCACCACGCTGTACGATCGTATATGCGATATAACGATATTGGGCACCTACCTGACCTACCATTTATGCGAAAAAGAATACAATATTCTATATCCATCCCTGAAACAGAATTAAATGTTCAATCAAGCAAGTCGTGTTTCAAAATGCCAGCATTCCAGCGTGAGTATATGTACGTTTGAAGTGTATGGGGGAAGCCAGAACAATTCGTTTCATTTATCGTCCGTCACCTCATAACAACGACGCGCGTTATCGATCTGATCAGATCACATGAATCAGTATTACGCAATCCTAGTCCGAGTTTATGAGACGACAGTTATTACTGCATAAGACTTATCCCTATATGCGTAAAACAATACTCTCTACCTTGACTCCAATAAAACTTATCGTGGTTGTTGGTCCTTATGTTGGTTCTGATATACGAATCGATGTGTTTTCCATCACCACCCGAGGAGAGCGTGTAAAATGCTTACAACATGAGCCTCCTTTTGGTGTTTATTGTAATTCTCTCTTCACTATTTTTCTACCTGTAGAATGGTTTCTATAAACAATCTTCAGATAGAGGTACAGTGCACAACAACAGTATGCTATTTGAAATGAAAGGAGACGTGAAAGACCTGACGCTGCTATTCGGAGTATAACACGCCACCCTCCTCGGGGGTCGTGATGGTGAACAACCTTCCGTCTGAACAACGTTGTCCATAGATTGAACCATTCCGTGTTCAATGTGAAATAGCGTGACAATAAGACGGGAAATGCGATCGGCAAGGTCAGTCCAATCAGAGCAGTCCAATATTACGCTTACAGGTTGCATAGTATTCATCCATCTCCGCGCACGACAACACGTAGAATGGAACAAAAAACTATTTATGATATCTCCTAATAGTAGGAGAACCTTTCGTAGTCAAAGTGTGCGAAATCAGTTGAAATGAGGAAATTATCTAGTCCATTTCGTCCCCTCATTTTAAAAAATAAACTTCATTCTGTGATCATCAACTGGATTACATGACAAGTTCTCATTAGTTTCATTCATAACAGACTATTAAATCCAGTAGCACAACTTTTTCCTCTCCCTGTGTATGTGTGTGATCAACTGCGTGCACAGACACTCGTCTTTGATCCACCAGATGTTTCGTCCCATCACTCCCATCACACGGACTCCGTACTTATCATGTCCGATCGAACATCGCCCCATTTCTCCCAATGGTTGCATGATAAATTATGTGGAATGGTTAGTTACAATGGTTTGCTGTTCTGAGTGATGATAAATCACAAGGCGCAAAACGATCTCACACAGTAAGCGGATATTTCGGTAGTGATAGCATATATGTTTGCTTTGTTTCTTCTTATCTAAGGAACTGTTACGATTAAAATTTTTCTGCTGAGAGTGAATCAGGACCAGATTTTAAATTCCACCTCCGGGTGTGTACGGGAAATGAAACTATTAAAATTAAATACTTGTCATCAGTATTCTCATCTCAGAGCTATTGGAAGAGTAGTTGGTGAGGATCAATTATTACAACTATCAGTGGTTATTCAATCTTTGAGAACAAAAGCTGGAATAGATTTTTTGGGCTATAATCAAGGGTAGGAAAAAGTGATCACCTGACCAAATGAGCAATTAGACAACAGAGCTCACATATCCCAAACTGATATTATGCACATTTTGGTGGCAATCTATTGCTTTTCTTGAGATTTTCCTCATCATCGACCACTCACCCACCCCCGCTCCCGTTCCTGCTTCACATGCGCGTTTTCCTTTTTCTTCCATAACCACGAATGAGAAGTGTAGTCTGTCGGGGAGAAGGTTAGCATGTGAAGTATTGAACTGTAGGGAACTTTGAAAGTGCCATCACTGTTCTTGGCAAACTGCGTGTTTCAGTTCTGTGCCGCTCGGACTTCAAACCCCGGCTATCCCAGCGGTACTCTCCTCTGTCCAGATATGAGATTTCCTCCATATCGTGAACGTGAAACTCAAGTTTTCATCACAGTCGACCATCAGTTATATCCTGTAGAAATACAATGAAAACAGTACAATGAAAACCATTAACTTTAAAATTCTTATTTGTTTTGTTTCATTCGAAAATCGATTTTTGCATCAGAATCAAGCAAAACATATATAAACATACTCTATTCTTTGACTTGCAAAAATAGAAGAATTGAAATTCGGTCAAAAACTAACCATGTAATAAGTTATTCTTTAAATATACCACTTATTTTCTGTTATCTGGCACCCGTGAGTACCACAGCAGATATCTGTCCTCATGAAAGAACACAATCTGAGATGACTGAGTCAATGTTATTCCGGATCTATGACAAGTGCGATTCTCGCCAACTTGATAGACACTGGCCATCGTTTTGACCCAAGTGAAGCAATCCGCATTATTTATCAGGTTCCCCTGAACCGGTCTAAATTTGTTAGAATGCGTACGTTGACCATTGCCGAAGCTATTTGTATTAAACATATAACACACATGGAGAGACACGCATACACGAATTGAACGATCCCTCACATTTTATTGTTCTCCTTCCAACCCCTAGGTTTTTCCCCTCATATAAACTGTGATGGCATGATTACGAGTTAGTGAAAACCATTGTTCGCCTGAAATTGTGTTATAAATGTTTTACTGTCACTTCATTTGTGCTATAATGCGAACCCAGTGTGTGTACAGATTCTGTGGGTTTCAATAAGCTTCATCCTGGTATATTGCCTATCATTTAAACTTGAATTTGGATTTAATGTAATGTAACTAAGCATTTTGCCATTTCAGATGTTTTAACATCCAAATTCAGGATCCACAATCTCTCAATTCATCCATTCTGATCAGTCTCTTCGAGATTGAGTGTCATCGTTCAGCACGTAAGTATATTTTGCTGCCTTCATCTTTATCTATTTTGTTTCGGTTTTCTCACTCCACTGAAATGTGAAAGCTGATTGTCATATATCTCATCTCCTTGTGTTATTTTTAGCTCCCTCTTATATAAACATACAACCATCCTCTCCCACGTCTAAGCAACCGCACATGCAAATCATTCCCCCTGAGGACCGGTTGCATGTTTGGGCAGTTGTGTTATTTGTATCTGTGTTGTGTCTGTATCGTATCGTGTGGTGTAGATCGTCCTGTAAGGTATCAAATCGATCCAGGTCAACCGTGTCTCTGTTAGATCGCAACCTAAAATAAGAACAGAATCATAGTCACCGCCAGCTAGTTACTCGAATTCGAGCGCAATGCATGCTTTAGCTGAAATGAGAAACCGTTTTTGTCAAATTTCCCCCAGAACATGGATTTCTGGCATTTTTCTCATTACAAATTACAACGGACTGTTTAACAAGATTATATAGTGTGTGCGCCGTTTGGACTTGAGGGACTTTCATACCAACTCGCCTGTACATAGGACATTTCGTGCATTTCTACAATTATTAGGTGCAATATTACCGGGCTTACGTTGTTGTTGTTAATTTTTTGTATAATGAGTTTCAAAATAGGAAAAATGAAACGCAAGACTGGGCAAAAATCTGTGACTTAAACTCCTTTGTCAAGCAACACTTATGTTTGAATTGTGAAAAGTTCATTAGCGTCAGTGGGATGTAACCCGCACGTGGCCGTTGCCTATACTAGTGAAAAGATCAGCGCTCTCGGTGTGAATTCATAGCTCATCTGGCAGAACGTGCGTTGTACAAAAGCGCAGACGGCGTCTATGCGTAGGTTCGAATCCCACCGAGATTACTAAACAACACAGGAGTTAAATCTGCAAGTAACATAAGTGAAAAAACAGCACTTGGCTAGATTGTAAATTTATGGGCAAACTCACATCTCGAGTTCATTCTAATGCAAGAAGAACTAATAAAAGGATTTAATTGTCTACTTTGTGCATCAATTGGATTTCAGGTTGTCATAATTTTGAACAATGCAATCAATGGTATCCATATCCGCACAATGTTCCTTCATGAAACAATTTACTCCCATGAACCAACATGAAGAAATTTGGTTAAAATCCTGGATAGACCAGATTAGTTAGCTCTTGTTTACCAGTGTGGAAGCAAATTACTGAATAATCACTATGGTTAAATTAGAGAATATTTCTGTTCTATTCTGTAGTTGGTCAAAATTAATAATAATGACAACAATTTAGAGTATCGAGCTTAGATTAGCCCATTCGATTGTTCATAAACATTTCCATCGCATTTGAATGCATTATCTCGTGGGGAATTAACGATCTCCCAAGGAGTGAAACCCACATCGAAGACCATCACTAGTGCCTGATGCCTCTGAACAATAGAATGGGCTAATCCAAGCTTTACACTCTAAATTGATTGAGCCATTCGTGTAGCTCAGGGGTAAGGGTTCGAAGTCCCGACCCGACTTATCGCGGTTCGAGTCCTGACAGGGACACAAAAAAATACGTACTGTGACGAGTCCGAAACAGGACGAAACAGCTGTCCAGTGCTCTTTGTTGGTTATCATAAACATTTCCATCACATTTGAATGACAACATTAATAAGTAAGTGTGAATCCTGTAATCCCTTTTGATTTGCATTTTGAGGATTTAAATTAGTTTTCACTTCCCTTAAACTTGCTTCCACCTACAGTGATTTACCTGGCTTCTACAGTACACATGCCTTTCTTGTAGATATCCTCAAGATTTTGAGCGAAATTTTATCGTATATCACAGATTTCATTCGTAATTATCTAACAGAGTATTTTGAGGTTAAGCGACGATGGAGGATGGAACAGTGGGGAAAGTGCAATTGGGAGCAGAAAAGAACCCATAGTGGTGATTACTGGAAAGAATTTAAGTTTACGATAGTGCTCGATCGTGTTTTCCCCTTTTGCTGGTGTTATTGAGATGGCCAGTACATTATTTTCGTACTTTAGTCTTTAACTACTCAAATCCTTTTCAGTAACGTACGCATAACTGTGCCTAATTGTTACCATTCCTTAACAATTACTTTATTTTGAATAGTACTACGCGCCATCGAACAGGTGCATAGACAGAACATAATAAACAAAAACAGTGTTTATGACAACTTTTCCCTTAGGGTGCAAATGCAGTCCGAAATGCTGGTAAGGTTAGTTTGAGAATATTGTGAATGATTAGTTTGCTGCCTCGTCGTTTTGTGTAATTTGTTTTCAAAGTAAAACACGATCAATCAGCTGAAGCATGAATCGGAAAACTATGAAGCACTATACAGCTGTTTCCACCGGACTGGATTGCGTACGATGACAACAGGAAACATCTTAGCAATCTTGTTTTCCTCCAAGAAGTACTCTTCTACTGCGTCAACAAATGAAATTTGTGAAAAAGTTGTGTGCTTGCGTATTCCCTTTGTTGTGAAATATGTGCGTAATGTGAATCAATCACTGATCGGTGTATTTCATCCGCCTGTGTATGTGCAAATCAATTTGCTATGTAATATCAATAAACCTGGTGCTAGACTCGATCATCACTACTTTCCCCATTCACACTCACGCACACTCACACACACACACACACACACGCACACACGCACACATATATATATGCAAACTTTTCGAGATTTCCCCTTGGAGCCACTACACGATCTGGAACGAACCCGAGATGGGAATCTGACTCGCCCACGCTGTTTGAATTTATGTGAATATTGGGTGAACGAGAAAGTTGCTCGGTTCGGGGCTCATTAATCAATCCGTGATGATTTCGACCACATTGGCCTTCTTTGCATTGGGTGGTAACTCGGCAGTCAATCGTTGGATGGTTGGGTTTGAAGCAGTTGAAACTCAGCCTGTCTTTGTGGAACATTTGTGTTTTATTGCTGTATGACGTGCTGGTAAATTCTCTACACGTGGCCACTTGATGGGTTTCTGGGCATACTGGAAAAGCCAGTATTTTAAAATGCGCGATCGTGTTGACAGAGTAGCGAGATGACTTCGACATTGGGTGGGTTATTCCCTCTCGAACGACAGATATCTTCTTACTACTACCGGCACCTTGTCCACAACAGTTGGACAAACCTGAAAGGAGTTTTAGCAAAACATCGATGAGTTTTCTGAGTGTTGGTTCAAACCCACCGTGCAGGAGATTATGTGCTATCTTCGCCCATTTGAGCTGAATGTGCCGCGGCAGCCTTTGATCGATGCGCCTGATGTTGGTCGAACAGTTCAGATCTACAGTATAATTCATTTGAGATAGAACTAATCCATTGCTAATCATATGCCATACCATCGCTGGCTATACTATCACCACTAAGAAGTTTTGACTAAAAGGTCATCCAAACTGAAACCTGAGAATGCCCATGGCTTTAGCGTATCCCCAACGGCCGGGGAGCAAAAATGAAGTAGAGGATAGATTCTTTTGCGGCCCCGCAACAACAAAGAATCAGATACATGGAACGTTGCTGGCCATCCTAGACCCAATCAGCTATACTTATCGCAAAGCTGTTCATTGAGCTCTAGAACTCAGTGGTTGATCCAGCGAATTTATCTATCTCGATTTTCAGCAGCGTGTAGGTCGCCACGCGAGGTCCTTATCACGTCATCAAAATTGAAACTCGACATATGACCGTGATTGCTAGGGGAATCATCGTCCTGAATCGGGTTCTCAGATGGGATGTACATGTTGAGATCGCAACGCTGTAGGATTTGTAGCTTACGTTTTCGAAGTTCTGCCTCCCTCAGTTCAAGCTCAATTTCCTCAGGTATGATATCCTTGAGTGCCTCATCTCTAGAGGAGACACCCGCTGGAGTCATGACTAACGTCCTCCATGGTCTTGGAGGTGTGATGTAAACTGTCGAAACGATGTTCAAAATTTTGATCTTCCCAGATGGAGCATTGCTCCACAAATGACTCTCCTGTGATTCTCTACTAACATTTAAGTAGTATCCGTTTCATAACTTATTCTCCCCTTATGCCGGCCCGACAACCCCGCGATTGAACGGGTTTCTTTATCGAATGGTTCAGCTGCAATACGGGACGTAATGCTTGCCCAACTAACCCGAGTCCACAACCGCGAATCTTTAGCGTAACCAGTGAACTTAGACTGTGCACATCATGGGTTCCGATATCACACGGCCGGACTACGGGTGACAACAAGAACATCACATACATTCAGGTTGAGGGACTCCAATTTGCGCAAATCGCACAAAATGATTCAATCGGATCGCAGAGAGGACGAGAGGGAATTTGAATGGATACGAACAAGACAATGGGAAACGATGAAGCAATCGCACCATACAAGAGAGCATATATATACTACGCCAATCGACTTCACAAAACAATGCCTTATAAAATGTATGCTTTCTTACACAAAAATTAAATTAATCTGAACTGAAAAGATGCAAATCACTGTGGGCTTAATTCACCCTTATTGTGTATCACCATTTGTATGCATTCATTCATGGACCCAATTGAGGAGAGGAACCAGAATGAACCAGTATGAGTAAGGATGAACTAATCGGTTTGCTGGTGGACATTTATGCAGGCGATTTCGCATTTTCCGTGCGCTACAGAGCACAACTCGTATTTGTAAGTGTGTTCACAAGCATTTGACCTTGGCTGATGGTGCTCGATCGGTATAAGCTGTCCACCTACTGTCTCGCAATTCGTTTGTTTTAACTCCAGCATCTATACCCTAATTTCTTTCATTGACTGTGGCTTCTTTAATAAATACTGGCTTTAAACCAAGTTGGAAATCAAATGAATAGAATGGCAAGATAATTATTACCTTTATTACTACTATTATTATTATTACGCTCTTGTGACGCTATGGATCACTCAGAAACTTTTCTAATCTCATTTTCGAGTGAGCTGATAGAAGATTTGATTGAATTCCAGGATTTAGGTTTGATTTCAGGCTTATTTCGCGACATGTCTCTCACTCCGCTCGCCTTCTTTTGTCCCATACCGTTGACTTCATACGTTCAATTTGCGTTGCCCATGGATTTTCTAAATGTACTCGTTCAAATATGCCAACTGCTAATGCACCATACCATTGGCATCAGTTTTCTGTCTATCTACAAACGCAACCCTGAAAACCACTGTTTTAGTTCATATATTTGAAACTATGGTGTTCATATCATAATTTTCAGTGGAGTTAGAAATCAATAAAAAGATCTGATTTTTCTCAGTTTATCAGTGCTAAGTGAGAGCAAGGTGAGGTCATCAGTGATGAACCTTTCTGATCTCACTCAAAACCTTTCTCGTAACACGGAACAAATTCAGTGAAAAGTGCCGATTGGCCAATTATTCAAACATCAGTTAGCACTTGATTGTGCTTCACTGACTGGCTCCATCCAGTACTTGTGCAGGACCTGGAGGAGGTATGGCAGTCATAAAGCATCCCATGTGTGCGGGAGCTCACATCCTTTCATGTACGGTCAATAAAACTGAATTGAATGTCACCAACTGTGGCGAATTCCGTCAAACGTTATCCCCCTCCATGACCGCCATTCACAGACTGGAGAAAGCAGTTTGGGGGTAGGCTAGGCCTCACACTTGTAATTGACGCATTGACACATTACTTGTTCACTAAACCCTAAAGAAGCTCACATAGACATTCCACGTATGGCAATTATCATAAACATGTAACCTTAATCTTTTTATTCCACTGTTAATTAACCGCAAAATGTTTTGCATGCAGTCAATCGATGAAGCACCGAAAACAATCTTGTTTACCCATCTCTCGATCTCAAGGAGGAGATAGTCCACTGAGTGGTACCACTTCTTTGTGAAATTTAAACTAGCAGAGACAACGAGTACAATTAGCTCCTTCGTGATAAACGACAAGCATAGACATCTTTGCACACAACGATGCGGTTGCTAGTGTTGGCATTGCCTCATTATCCGAATCCCAATCCAGATCGGATGGTTCACTAAACAGCAATAAAGTAACTGACTGATTTCAAGAAGGACAGCTGTTTGGGCCCAAAATAACAAATAAAGTGACCAGAATCATTGTTCTCAGTATACCTCCATCTCACTGATTCAATGACTCCTCACTTCTGTATGTTCACTCTAATAAAAGAACAGTCATGAGGATCTCCCATTCAATTAAATACGTTTAAAACCGATGGACTACCAAAGCAAAACCAGGTCACATCGAAACCGAACAGCTGATAACCAAGGCCAAATTATTTTGTGTCTACATCAAGTCCCGTCGAACAAGCCTTCCTGTGACATCACGCTAATTAGAGTGAAACACTAATTCATTCAGGGATTACATCATCACAGCGGTCACAGGGTAAACCAATAATAAAAGAACTAGTAGGGTTAGTATACGAGCAAGACAGGTCATTGATGGCGTAGAAAANAGAAAATTTTTCAAGTCACAGGTAGTGCATTTTTTGAACAACAAAGTGGACGTGATGGATCAGGTAAGACGTAATTGTGCCGAATAACCGTGCGCAACAGTACAACTAAATTGCGTATTCGATATGGACAAGGCTTTGTTTGGATCATTGTGCAACAGATGATAAATGCTCTTACGTGCATTTTTGTGGAAGACTGCTTAGAAGCAAGCGGAAGATGCGTCTCTAGAAACACCACTGTTTGTACAAAAAATTATTCCACGGATCTGACAAGAAATCTGTAGCCGTTTTTGCAGAAAACCAGGAGAAAAGATAAGTGAGAAGTATAGTTAATGGAGAAGATGAGATGTATATACCGTTACTGATAATTAAATTGTCGGTTAACAAAACTGTTCCCAATCTTTTCACGAAAAAAAACAGTTTTCTTGTCGTACAAACTACTTTTTGAACATGTACAGCCCCAGGAAGATTATGCATTGTCACCTTCCAGTACTTGAGTGATAAATCCGCAAGTTCTTTACTGAATCAAGGAATTGTTTCTTTCACTTACTAAAAGCCAGCAATCTAAACTCTGAGACCTTATGGAGAGAACTATGGGATTGGATGGTTTTAGTCTTACCACAGGGAATTTGTTTATCTTCAATGTTCTGTGATAGTGAGGGGTTCGAGCCTACAAATTCAATAACAGTTACACCTAAAAGTTAGACAAACCATAGTCAGGTATTATCACTATCGTCATAATTATTACGTGAATTTTATTCATAGTGATACGGGTTACTTTTCAATGAAATGAAAACAATTCTCATTTAAAACTGACTCTATTGTCTGATTTAGCTGAGTATAGGCAAAACCTCTCGTGGAACAGTAATACATAATACATCTATACAATATCTCTAAAGTGATGCACGTTGTGAAAACACACCGATTTCGTACAAAATCACCTGACTCATTAAGTTCCGACGAGGCCGGTCACGGGCGGTGTCCTCAAGTCCTTTTTCGTTCTCCTNCCCCCCCCCCCCCCCCAACCCCACCCTTCAGCCCAAATCGCTGTATGCGGGTTCGAATGATTTGCGAACACTCTGAACTGATAGTCTGCCAGCCTTTGGGGTTTTGTCAATCTATTCTCTATAGTGTGATCCATCGGGTAGTGAGTGAATCGATTCCATGAGGACTTGGAATTACGACGACCAAAACACGTTTCCAGGGTGGTTTCTCTGACGGAAAAAGGTGAGAATGTTATGAAAGAGATACATAGGTCGATATTCTGTAATATAATGTAAACCTTGGTTCATCATTAATTCTTTTTGTGATCAACTGCTAAAGTGTCCTGCACTTAAAAATATCTTCAAGCCCGATTCATCCAGTTCCGTTGATTTTCAGCTCTAACCTACCACCTAGACTGATTCTCACTTGCTAACATCACATGCAGTAGTCCACTGAGCATTAGTGTTGTTATTT
>UZAN01043523.1:28376-40982 GCA_900618425.1 Echinostoma caproni
TGACAGTATGACGATGTGAAGTGTTACAAGAGCGAAAGCACGCATCATTACAGAGAATAGGTTGAATCAAACTGTCTCATCTCATCTTACTTCAGCTGTGTACAAACATTCATGTGAAAGTTCAATCACAGCAATGACAAATCTTCAAACAATAAAAACACTCGACTTGGCAAAATCAATACGAAGGTCAAAGGTCACCAGTCACACTAAGGTTGGTCGGATGGAACGGGTAGGAGAGCATGTTTATTAATCGGAACCACGTTATTAGCCCTACCATAGTAAGACCAGGCTAGCCATAAAGTCTAGTTGCTTGCAGAGGTCTGGTTTGTGACACTGTTTCGCGGATAGTTCTCCCTATAAGCAGACGAATGCTTACTGAATCCAATTTGGACAGGTCGAACTCTCAAGTTACCTCCCCATGTATTTATCTTTTCAATGCACTTGCGGTAGCCAGTATATCGGAAGAACTGTCCGACTGTCCGCCAGTATTGCCGAGCATGTCCCGAGGAATTTAGAGCCGAATGGCCCCAAGATTCCCTCCAGCTTTATTTCCCGCCATCCACTGGACTGCAAAGTTTGCATCAGCCCGAGGTAAGCATTCCAGGTGTTAAACCGACGGAAGACTGGACAGTCGTTGCGGTCCGTTGAAGTCCCAAAGTTGTTTCACCCATCACCCACCCCACATACACCGACACATCAATCCTTTAAACAACTGATCAGGTTTCATCAGGTACTTGGCTTTAACTCATTGACAAATAATTGAACGTCTGTGATGAAATGGGGCATTAATTTTGTCCTGAAATAGTTTTAACTCCATTAAACAGATTGTGCACCAAGTGTGATAAACCCACAAGACGGTACCGGTACGAGGGAAGCTATTTGCTACGAACAATGGCATCGGTAAATTGACATACATACAACAAAATGTCTCATTTGTGACAGGTCTTCAGAATTCCCACAAGCACACAGGAACGGTAGGACGGTGAATGCGCATTTCCCATAGTTACTACTTCGAACACAGTAATTTGCTCTAGGAGGTCTTGCTCATCTTTGAACGTTGAGAGAAACAGCCAATCAGGTTCTTGTGCGCAATTCAAACACACCAGGAAGATTTACAGCCTAATTTGATGTGTTTGTGCTCGAAGAAGTTTCAGGAACCCAGTACCCCCCTCCCATGGTTCAGGCCAGATATCATATTTGAAACACTGGGTCACCTTTATCCATCGCATCAAGACCGAAAGAATACATATTTTCTAGATGTTAATATTTTGTTTAATCCCCTCAATAGCTGATGTTGTATTAACAACAAACACATTCCCAGCTGCTCAACTTCGACTTATTGGCTCTACTGGTGGAATCGATTTGCTCAACGTGTACATGGTTGGCAATCCAGTTATGTGTCGCACTGTATACCAGTTTATCTGCAGTTGCGGTGACGCATACATAGGCAGAACCAACCGTCAATTTTCACAGTGGATGGCCGAACACATTCCAAAGTGGTTGGTGAAATCGATGGCGCAATCCATACCCAGTATTCAGGCGGTCACACGTAACCCGGGGTCATGAATTGCAAAACACCTCATGACAACTAAATACAAAATTGATGCCGCTTCCTCTTTAAAATCTTTTTTACGTAACTGTAATGCAAAACTGTTAGTAATATGTGAGGCGTTGTTAATCCGATTACATCATCCCGTTCTGTGCGCCCAAATGTTGTTGATCTAATCAGTTCACTTGCAGTGGAGTTGACATGTTGTTTTTAATTATAATAGCCCCTGTCCATCTGTACATTTCCGTTCCCTAGGATTCACAAATCCAATGTGCTATAAGTGTGCCTGTTTGTTTTAAGTCAGCAATTGAGGAGATTAAACGAAATGTTAACATTTCGCGGCATATCACTTCTTTCTTCCTAATACGACAGATATCATGTGACAAAAATTTCAGTGGAACTTTAAAGAAATTCTTCGCCTTCCNCCCCCCCCTACAAGACACCCTTCCCAATGATTCTAGCTTATCACACGAGATCCATGGATGGAACGGATCTCACTGTAAAACTTGGGCGTCGTGATCATGATTATTGAGGAAATTAGCTTGTCTGAGCCACGACGACAACGTCAACCAACGCCTTGTGTTTTGGTTTTTCGTTCGTCGTGGCTAAGACAAGCTAATTTCCTCAATTCTAGTTTATATTACATAATAGCTCCGGCTGAGAGACCATACCAACACCAACATCCTCAATGGGGATAAACCGATTCCACCAAGTCTGCTTCACCTCCGCACGACTGTTGCAGGATGAAGTGAAACGAGAGCATGTCTCTCTCAATGCTGAATTCAAACTTGAACTCACAATAGCGTTGTGAAACCTAAAGAAGGAGTTCCCCAAGGGAATTAATTAGCTCTCTTTGCGACATCCCCAGTGGATGGACACAGGAAAGATGTTGAAAAACACTCCTGTTCTCGTATACCGACCAAAAAGAAAAATTGAATGGAAAAAATCTATTCCCGACAGAAAAAACTTCATTTGGATTAGCTTGGGATTACAGATTTCCAATTCATTGTCGAATTCCCCAAGAATCTAATGTTATAACATGGTGTTACGGATTTATTGATTACATCGTGCCTGGGAGTATTTTTTCCAGTCGATGCTGACTATATCATTCACCAGTGAAATTTTTAAGTAGGTATGATGTATGAATTGTGCCATAATCACTTTTACAGCTTTGTTTTATCTTAACTAGCAAGCAAATCGTGTGTGTGTGAGTGTGGGTGGGCGGTAGGTGGGTTTCATTTTATCCATATGTGCAGCAGAACAAATGCCAAAAAACGTTTTGACAACACAGTGGACCATTCTACTCATAGGAAGAGTGTCCTGCATCAATCTAAGACTGATATTCGGGACCGAAGCAGTAATGTTTTTCGTACGTTTTCAACAACTGCATCGACATTGACTCCAACTGGCTTACTTGTGTCCTGATCTTTTCACATGATTTACAGAATATACATGAATTTTGAGACACATAAGTGGTCAAGTTTGAACGGCACAACTTGGAAGTTCCATTGTACGGGGATTGGCTGAACCCAGCTCTGACGCCCAAACACATACACACACACACACACTTCATGCCATAAATGTGCATATGCATTTGTATACGCTGAATACCAAACACCAGATAGTAGTGCCATAATCTAGGGATAGCCATGTTTCATTTGCATGTCTTCGCAATCGAGTACTTTCGAGTAAAAATTGGATACATTTTTAAATCATAGTTGGATACATCTAGGTGGTTTGAGCACTGCATCCGTCATTATATCGCAGACAATGTACCGGATAGATCTCTCGCAAGTGTAACCACGCGCCTTCCGGTATTCGGTTAGCTCTATTTGACCATAAGATTTTTCGAAGCCACTTCGCATTAGCCAGTTGTGAATTTCATAGCTTAGTCCTAATTCATCCGGTTTACTTTGTTCGGTGGTAGTGTTTTCATAGGATCACAAGATTTCAGCGAGAAAGATGATCAAATTCAGAGTCCATAAGCAAAAAAAATGAATTTTGGAAAAACATTCCAATTTTCTTATGAAAATTCATAACTATCATAAACTTTATGGTATATTTCGATAACCCTCGTTACGTTATTTCAATTGCAGTTGGTTTGATGGAGATATCTCATTCCGATCCGGATATACGACCAAAATATTCCGTATTTAAAGGTGCTTCTGTGGTGATGACACAGAGATAGAATGTAACCTGAAAATGTAGAACAAAATGGATGTGAATCTGGTCAACACTGATGCGTATATCGACCGAGCATGAACGATTGGTGTCCCAGTGCAGCATCACGCGACGGAAGTGAGCAATGACTCGGGCGTTGATCGCGCATGATCATTGGTATCAGTGGAGTATGACCCGATATGACTTTGCAAGGGAGGGGATCGAACACACACACAGAGGCATGAGCCTACTAGCAAGGTAGGCAATCAAGACATGTCATAGGAATTTGTGTATGACCCAGGCATGTCTCACAATCGTCACCCTCGCGCTTCAACCGGAGATTGAGAAGTCTATGTTGCATCGTGGTCATTCAGACATCGCTGGGAGGCTTGAAAAATACACAAGTTTGGCAGGGTAAGGTCGACGAAACAACTTGAAATGATACCCGGACATCTTGAATAGATTTACGGACAAACTGTTTAGTGTTATCCAGTTGAGTACTGCGTAAAATAATTGAGAGAATATGAATCCGGCAATTCAAAAGAGGGGAGGCAACGATTTCTCAACTTTAGCACAGCTTCGATTAGCAAAAGTTGTCTATGTAATCCGGTGGCCCGACTCCTGTCTACATTATTCGGGGACAATACCCAATGGCTTATCTTTTCAACCGACTAGGCGGTGTTAGATTATTCGTGTAGCGGGGGTTTATTAGAACCTGAAACAGATAAGTTTCAAGCTATTTTTGGCGGTCAGGTACCGTACAGTGTTAAGAGATTCGGTTCAAGATGAAAGTCTTCTTTATTTATGATTGCACGTAAGTTCGAGTTTAACTACTGAGCTAAATGCCGCGCTATTTAATAAGGTTATCGGCCCTTGGGGTATGTCATCTTTCAAGATAGTCAGATAGCATTTGATTTGATATCTTCAAAAGAAGAGAGGGAGAAAGAGACAGAGAGAGAGAGTATTCACATCATGTGTTCATTGGAGAGATGGAGACTCGTAGAAAATGACTACCTTAGATGCAGTACCCAGAACACTAATAGGCTATACGTTCACTTTTTTAAATTATGTTCAGCTGGAAACGAGCCATTTTTCAACATCCTAAGATTACTGGTTTTTATGTTGTTCACCTCATTCTTCTGTGGTTTATCTGTTACAGTCTTTCTTTAATCCGGTTCTACATGTGCCTTTTTGATGGAACGAGACGTTTCTTTCTCCGGCTAAGGCGTAGGTTTTCCTCCAATCCACATGCAATGATTGCGGAGATCTATGGAAATTTGCATTTTTCTTTATATCTGGGCAAAAGTAGGCACAGTTTGAAGTTCTTTCATGAACTGTTACATTGAATATGCTTTTATTTTATGCATGTAAACTCGCAGACACCAGGATCTGTCTTGTACTACTGTCTGTATGGATCTTGTGATGAGAGTTAAAATGATACCGGAGCCCGCTCGAATCGGATTGCAC
The DNA here is from genome assembly GCA_900618425.1 of Echinostoma caproni. Taxonomy (NCBI): domain Eukaryota; kingdom Metazoa; phylum Platyhelminthes; class Trematoda; order Plagiorchiida; family Echinostomatidae; genus Echinostoma; species Echinostoma caproni. Next base: position 33,553 of record UZAN01043523.1, read on the forward strand.
GCGCCTGTTCGGTGTCGGTTTCGACTTTGCCAGTATTGGCAGGTCCAAAGTTTATGGATCCGTATTTCATCTGTTGAGCCTATAAATCGTTTTGACACAATTACGGTCAACCTGTTCCAGTTCAGTGACTTGTGTTCCTCCTAAACCTGGGGCCTGCAGATGTAACAGATCTCAAACCCTCAAGAGTGCGGTTAGCTCGCAAACTTTTGTTAATGAAATGGTTTTTTCCTTACTGACTAACAAAGAGCACTGGGAAGCTATTTTTTCTTTGTTGGTGCATGTCAACAGCGCGCACCTTTTCTCTGACTCTGCCATGATTCGAACCGAATGTGACCTTTTTGGTTTGGGAATCGAAACCTTTACTTCTAAGCTACACAGTCGATGGTCAACATCTTAAAAGCAACAAGGACAACACGCCTCAACAGTGTTCATTGTCAACCACTACACAAAAGTTATATTGCAAAATGAAATTGTCAGATCGATCTACTCTAAACCACTATCATTTTAACCCCTTCTTAAACAGATGAATCGAACTGAGAACGTGCTGTTCAGAAAACCACGACGAAATAAAAGCGATTTGGAACAAAAAACAAGTGTAAAAATACGTACACAACCTCCGTTAAAACGTCCACCAAATGTCAGAGGACAAAAAGTTCACCCTAAGCTATACCCCGATCCATCGCGATCCCAATCAATTCGTCTTCCACCACTTTCAAGAAGATTGACGCAACAAGTACAAAATGTATTTCTGACCCAACTTCCACCGAACGCTCCCAATCAAGATTTTCTGGTATCCAAAAAACTGCGCATATCTGACGCATGTGTGGATCGGAAGAATTTCTACAATGCCCATAAAAGTACTAGTGAACACAATCCGACAGGGTTGCCGCAGGCGATCAGATCGATTCAAATGGAACCGGATTTACCCGATTTCGATCGGAGAGCTCCGCTCTTACACAGCCTGATCGAAGTTGCTCGGGAAATCAAGGTGGCCCTCGAGAAAGCTCATCACATAAATATAGAATGCGTGGTGCAGCAAATGCCCAAATATGATCCTTCTGTTCCACTGAGATGCGGTCCACGACATGAGATTATTGTCATGGAATTGGGCGATAACTCATCAGGGGATAAACCTGGACCAATAAGGTAATCTCAATTTTAGTGGATCAAACTAAACTCATCATTATTCAGTGGTCAAATCAACTGCACTCCCCGCAGTCCTGCACATCGACAGGCGCCTGTGTTTAAACAAGGTTTGTGATTGCATGATGATAAGTGAATTGCGATTTCCGTTTTTTGCTCTCTCTCTCTCTCTTTGTATTGGAGAGTGGTAGTCTCATAGTTATACACTAATATGCATTGAGTTACTCTCACATCGTTTGCTTACGGAAAATCCTGTTGTTCTTTATGAGGATAAAGGATCCAAAAACAAATTAACCTTTTTTCCGTACAGGCAAATCGGAAGACAAATACCGCGAGAGGAATTCCTTTCGTATACTTTCATCGATCGCATACGTATAACATTGAACAAGATAGACAAATGAAGCGTATCGAGAAATCTAGTTAGGTTTTATCGTTTGTGTGTGTAAGCGTGTGTGTACTTGTGTACTGTGTGTATAAGTATATATGAATATATATATATATGACTTTTCTCTGAGAGTTGCGGTGCACGGTATCCATCAGAAACGACCGAGGAGATGATGATTTTCGGGCTTGTGAGTATACAACTGTCAAGTGTGGATGCTTCAAGTCAGAATAATTCAACTCCTGAGTTGTTTGGGAGCTATTTCTCTGATAGAGACCATTGGATGAGCGGAGCCCATTGAATTGCCTACCTTACGGTAAAACTCGTAGATCAACAACTGCTGTAAGTTGTTACAACCAAACTTTATGTCACACCCACAATTCATCACGCTTGGACAATGACACAATCACACACACACACACACACACTGCTCGTAGTCATTCACTGCCATCGGGAAGAAAATCATTATGGTTGAACCAGTTTAACAATGATTATTCTGTTTAAGGGAGCCAATGGTTCAACGCAATGAGGACCGTTTCACATCCGCTGCTTTTGCTCTGCTCTTACATCACAAATCGTATTCTGCTCCAACAGATGGCCAGACAAATGAAGCGCAATGTATTTATTTTTTTAAATCAGTTTTTAATCAGTTTTACAACCTTTTATTGATTATATGAAGATACGATTCTCAGGAAGAGGGAAGCGTCTAATCAAAGGGCTGCCATACAATACACGTAATGGGGGAAGACAGGCGGTGGTGTTGGGATTCGAACACGTCCTCCGGGATGATAACTGGTGACTTTACCTCCGGACCACCGGCTGTCATATCAGGTCAACAAAGCTCACAACCGTAATGATGATGGGGACGATGTGTTCATCGGTTTGATAGCATTACTTTTCTTGACCAATTTGCAGACAGTTGCACCAGATGCTGTGTGTGTGTCTCATTCGTGGCTCTCAAACTCGGACAAGATGTCGTGTACGGCCTTCCTAGAGTATAGAATTTCGTTGGTGTTGTACATCGACGGGGGTTCGCTTTAACTGCCTCAGAGTGCGTGAATATGGCAAAAGTAACATCAACAGGATGGTCGCGTTTCAACAGTGTGTGTGGAGAAAAATATTGTACATCAAACTATGACATCCGCTTCAACGTAACTTAATAAATTAGCGGAAATCATAGCAAAAACGGGAATATTTGTTTTTAACTCTAAGAATAGTTGATGAGATGATGTGCTTGAGGGTCACCCGGCAGACGAACTTATTCTCAATGGTTTATGGATTAGACAGATGCACCACGGTTGTATGATTTACAGCAACATGTGCGATGGTATGGAGAACACAGCATTATAGATGAAATATGAATTCACAATAGCATAGTTTATGATTTCATATGTCAGTCGCTATTCTTCTTTTTGTTGTTCCTTTTTTGTTGATGTTGATGATGACGATGATAATAATGATGATGATGTTGTTGTTGTTGTTGTTGTTGTTTTTGTTTTTGTTGTTTTAGGAGGGTTATTCAGTCAAATCGATATATATATATATATTGCAGTTTTGGGTTTTCCTCAATGAGTAATTTGGTGCCTCTCTCCGTCTGCTTGCTGTGTACGCTTTCGTGTTAAGTTGAGAGACTTGGTTACATCTACAAATTCAAACGTGTCACGTAAACCATAAACTGTCATATTTCACTGGATTAATCCCGGTAACCTGATCATCCGTTTTTCCCTGTGAGGTTAATTATGGTGAGTTTTTTTTATTATTTACTGATGCCTCATCGACGTGGTTTGTCACCTGCCACCTTTGTGTATTGCAGCCACGGGCTTCAGTTGCTTTGAAACACCCAACCTAGCTAACCTGGATTTAGTGAACCGTTTAATCATGCCCACTAGAATTACTGCTCACCTCAATATATTTTATCTATATTATATCATATATGTATATATCACCCACCGGCTTGCTAGTAAGCATGGTATAAACCCGGCAGTAATAATTTATTCGAATAACTCTGATCTGCTTTATATTTTCGCGACACCCCTGTACCTCTATGGACCACGGTACACTTTTTATTTACCCTACAGTTAACTCAAGAACCCGACGTTCTCCCCCCCCCCCGTATTCCTGGATCTTAAAGAAAATAAACTGTTCCTCAACAGCCGAGGGACTTAGGTTATTCTACTGAATTGTCTATCTCTATGGTCATTTCTCTTCGCCTTGCAAACATCTTATTGATCGCTGTAATTTTTACTATAAACGGTGTTTCCCGGTGGAAATTATTTATATTCTGTTCCATCTATAAGCAGCTCCATCATACCAAAGAGATCAGTAGACGCAACAGTGTAAGAGAATTATCTGCCCAAACATGATGTAAGTTCAGACTGTTTGGGGTAATAAAAGCTGTTGTGAGACGTGGTCTACCTTACGCAACCTCTGTGGCTTGCGCTACATGTCCTGTCTCAACGTTAAAGAAATGAATCGTCTATTCACTGAAGCGCCTGTCTAAAACTCCCTCCAACCTCCTTTTCCGGACGAGGTTCTCCAAAGCTTGAAGGGACTCAAGGTCAACAAAGCTCATGGTCGCGATTGACTAGTACCCCATTTGTTGAAAGCAGCTTGTAACACCTATTTCTGAACTGTTTGTTATTAGGAACGATCCCCGGTTTTTGGAGGTCAGCTCGGATAAGACTCAACCCCAAGAAAGAATAATCAATGTACTGTCCAACTGCTTGTATCGTCAGTTTGTTGAAATCCTTTGAAAGTAATTTACTAATTCGAATGGTACTTCGGTGAAACCCATGTGATCCCCTCCAACACGCCCATGAGTCGAATCTGTCCACACGTAACGTTGTTGCCCATATTGTGTTTTCTTCCTCATCCGTCTTGAACAGAGGTGCCAGTACTGCTAGTTTAATGGTACACAGCCTTCTTCCTTAAACATCAATTCTGGTTTTCAGGGTGCCATTCTATTCCTATTGTTGTTTCATAGCGCATTCAGAATCGTGTCATTAGCAAATACCGTATTATCTGTAAGTGTGCTGATGACGTACTGCCTGGTTATTCATCCCTTGGTTCAACCAGTTTCTGTCCTCTACTGGACGGCCTTAATAAAATTTACGATTGACCTGTGCCTCAGGTCCTTATACTTAAAATCAACAAATCTATCAATAGTCACTTTAGTCTCAAAACTGATGAAAATCTTCACCAATCTCGTTAGCAATAGTCAAAACATTCCCAAATTGATTCTGTTAAATGCTATGGTATCATTCTCACGCGTAACCTGTTCTAGTCTACTCACGTTGGTGTTTTCCATTAAATCCAACCACTGTCCTTTCCCGCCTATAGAATCGGAAAACTGGTCGTCCCTCAAAACCATAATCTTAAATTTGTGTTCGTCGACATGCCTCGAAACCGGTTGTACTGCAAACTGCCTATATTTGTATTTGTATTAGTATAACTTGTTTAAGCTTATGCACTTACATTTCACCTCAAACTGTACAGTGGTCGTCACACCGAATAAACTATATAACTCCATGAAAAATGTGAAACACGGAAAAAATCGCTCAAGTTTGGTTTGTGCACACAAATTCTGACAATTCAATCACGATCTGTTCCTTGTTAGTTATTAGTCGGACCAGGTAGGGTACAGGGTAAGTCTTATAAATGTTGATACAAGAGGCTAGATGCCGAAAAAAGGATGGGAACGACGAGAGGATAAATCAAGATGCACTGGATGACCAGGGTCATCTACAATTTGATCGGCAAATTTACTACAAGAGTTGATGTGACCATTAATGAGTTCTCTGATTAATGAATCGATTGAGATTAATGATGCACGACTGATTCTCAACAAACCACGACGAATGACCGGGAAGTCTTGCTTGAAGAGGCTGGGAAACACTATCGGGGAGCAACAGAGTAAAACTGGGGAAACATATTGATGAACCACCGGAGATTAATGTCGATGGGGACACTTAGGTACTTGAAAGAGATCACTCTGGATACCGAATTAAAGTTTAGGGTAGCGGAGTTGGTTGGAAACGTAGAGCGGGAACGACTGCAAATGGTTTAAGCAAAAATGATTTCACCTTGTTCTCAAGGTGTTATGCATTGTTGCCCCGGTACAGTGACATTGATAGAACTGTTTTGGTTGAGGGTTTTGTTTCCCAGTATGTGATAGGTTTATTGATTTGATCAATCTTGAACAAGAACACTGTCTCCACTACAAAATCATGCAAGTCGTACCGAAAATCCAAACACGGTTTAAGTTTCGCATCCTTCCTTCCGGAATATTCAAATACAGAAGTGATATTTTTTCTTACCCTGTCCGCCTTTGAGTTAATCATGTGTACCGAAAGACTTAGATAATTTTTTCCTGCTCTACGACGTCATATTTATTTCTCTGTTTTTTAATCACTTTTTGTGTAGATCCACTGTTCAAATTCGTTAACTACTGCAAATTCACACTCTGGTGCACAAAGTGACGTGAACTTGGCTTGCCCGTGAAATCGGACACCATGTGGTTTGGGTTTCCTGTACCCCGACTGGTCGTATTCATTTGACCAGGGTTGAGTTAACGATACCAGCGCACTTTGTCGGGCTGTATGTTATCGATGGGGCCGTTTTTATATTGCAGTGATCCTCTCTCACTCACTCACTCTCTCTCTCTCTCTCTCTTGCATGCACACGCACACATACACACCTTCATTCCTCGGGCATTCAGCTGTGCCCTGAAAAAGTTCTCTCATTTTCATCTGCCCAGTCTGCAACCAGATAAATCAATAATTCTTGGCATCCATCAATTCGTAAGACAGAACAACCAGTCTGTTCATATTTAGGAAGGTACTTTTGATATGAACTCCAGTTACCCAAAATAGTTGGCCTCCCACGTGCGTTCTTTCTTTTAACTGTTCTATCTGCTCGATTTTTTTAACACAGGATTCGTCTAGAATTAACAAAACGAACTGATATTGAAATAAATAATAGTGATAACAACTGTACTAAGTGAAACCTTTTGATCGAGTTGTCAAAGTCCTAATTCATGATCAGGCAAAAATGAAGCTTGAACTCAGAGCGTACCAGCACTTTTTCGACTGAATAACCGATTTCTCTGAGCTCCCTGATTTTGCCTTGAACAGACACTGACGTTCGGCCGGAACAAGTTAAACTGCTCGAGGCTGTGCACAGTGGCGCGCGTTTTGTTGACTTGAGCGCTTGTGGAATGTTTCAACTGCCAAACATTTGGTGCCTCAGTCGAACACTCATACATTTGGATTTGTCCTGGAACTGCCTGGATGTGAGTGGATATAGAAATTCATTTGACCTTCTTCTATCCCCCCCCCCCACACACACACCACACACCGCCGCCGCTGCATACAGCAAGCTAGTTCAAATATTCTTGACAGAGTTTCATATAAACTTGATACACTATTACCCTTTTTCACTCCCTATTCACAACAAGTATTTCACGAAATTGTGGTCAAGAACTGTCTTACAGCTTCTATAGTTTTGGGTTCCTCGTTTGTATTTTACTCAACACTATGATTATCAGCATCAGAAGATAAGTCACCATTGACTTTGACTAACCATTCTTTAGACTTCAGATCATCCAGGCAACTGTAAACTCTGATAGCACCAGACTCTGGTTCCGCTCAAATTAGAACTCAGCAATGATTTAAATCCATCTAAGGTTTCAACCCTGAACCCCTCGTATCAAAGGTGCACTGAGTGTATACATCTTGCCTTTGATACAATCCGCATTACAGTTGATCAGAATTATCTGTTCGACTTCTCTTAGATATCGTCTTCGGATGCACAAACCTTAATTAGATTAGTAGTAGGATGAGAAAAAGCCCTCATTCATGAGAATATAAGTACAACTCCATATTTGGAGATCAGATGAAGGAACCGA
>UZAN01043524.1:0-11508 GCA_900618425.1 Echinostoma caproni
GCTAGGCATCCTCTCGTAGACACGGACCACCACAAATTTGCTTCAAGAGGTCTTATCATTGCGAAACGTTGTGAGAAACAGCCAATCACGTTAATCCACCTAATCGGAACATTTTATTCACAAAACCGAGAATTTGTACTAGTTTACTTTGATGAACTATACCATACTCAATTTTGCGTTGTCCTAACAATGGCGCTAGGAACATGAATTGAATAAACAACCGAGAGCGAAGGTAGTTGGAAACATACCCGGTGAATCGAATTAATCACAACCTGTTTCGCTGTCAAATATGCTGTCAATTTATGTATGTGTTTGAATAAATGGTGAAGCTATTTTACGCAGATCGAGATCCGATCCCTTTAAGTGCTATCCATTTTTGCTGCCTACAAACAAATCCAGATAAATACTTCATCCATTTGGGGGAACCGATCTCGTCGGCTGGATTCCTTGCCAAACTGGTTGTACACTGAGTACGTTTAGCTTAGCTATTCGGAATACCCACAACCCGCTTTCCAAAGGAGAAATGGTTTCATACGCGCGACAGCTGACTGGGATAGTGCAAATGAGGGGTACAAAAACACCGGCACAACACTGCCTCCCCCTGAACAGTGTGAGGGGTTTGCATGCAAACTCACATCGGTTGAATGTCGGCGTGCATGATGCACGATCCTAATTAGACAGCCTGTTGTAGATAACAATAGTTAGCATAGGACTGAATAACAAGAAATTGAGTTCAAATTGCCTTATTTGGAACGGATATTGACTTAGAGAGCATCTATACCCTGCGATCAATGGATGAAGAATGGGCTACGCGAAAATTCTCGTAGTGATTGTTCCGATCGCCTTTTATCGAGTGTTTCATGAATGATTTCAGCCCTACTCGATCCATTAAACCAAACCTCTCTATTTGATCCAAACTTTATTTAATGTCATCTATATGCTAGATGTCTAGACGCTCATGACAACAGATAACAAATGTGACCTTTGAAATTGGCCATTATTGCAACAAAACGGAAGCAGTTTCAAATAACTAGTGTACTTTTTATGTGCTCATGTCCAATCAAATTTTATTAGTGTCATAACAACGATGATTAGGTAGAATACACTAAGCCCATCATTATATATTCCCACAAACAAGTTACTTTGTCCAGGTGATATTGTTTTGGAAGATTAGCCTATACTGATAAAAAATGTAAGTAGTAAGACGCTAGGCAAATGCGGCAGAAGCATCGTACCCCTTCCCAAAACTCCTATGTCAAACATGCAGTCACCTGGTTTGTTTAAATGCAACGTCCATTTGTTGATTTAATGAATGGTCACGTCATTCAAAATTTGGGGCTTATCCTCTGTCGAGGTAATTATAATCAGAAGCTGACCTTGCGGTTGAACTTATTGACTACTAGGAGATTTCTCATCTCGCGGTGAACACTGAAATCACAGAGGAGTAAACATGAAGAAATTTTAACGAGTAAAATTTTCAATTTTTCAACATATTCGTCACTTATTCTGGCACTGCAAAAGTGCTTTCGTAAACCCATTTGAAAGCCAATTCGTGAACGATGACTGTTTTGTTCGTATTGAAAAATAATTCCTATGCATCCCGCACTCGATTTGACAGGCTATTTAAGTAATCGTGTGGTTTACTTTCCGTATCACTGTGATCGACAATCTTAAACAGTCCATATGTGCTGTTTGTGACAGTTTTAAATTGCTCTATTGGGAGAATTTTCAACCATTTTTAAAGCATTGTATTGCCACCCTAGCTTGCTCGTGTCTTCTGATCTATTCTAGCAGGAAGACAGATTTCTCAGATTTTATCAGACTGCAAAGATCCTATCAACTTACAATACAGGCAACCACCCTGTGTTTGTTCTAGAAATTATTTGAAAAGCCTGTTTTTAGGCCGAATGTCTAAGGAGGCACTTGTTGATCCCAACGAGATTATATACCAACCGTTCCGGTCCAAACGTGATTTGCCCCGCTCTCTGTCACACAGTGGATCATTTCCAATACCCGAAAATGTAAAATCGATACAACTACCGCCATTTCTGTTCCTCTCTCTCTCTCTTAATCACGATTTATCGTAGTGAAGTTCCTGCTCGATTAAACTCCTTGACGGATCTTCTGCGAAGTGCCCCACTCGAATAATTTGTCTGTTTGAAGTAGGACATTTTGAAATAGATAACAATAGATACGGATAGCGGTTTGTGGCCAATTGGTTATGTAACCAATTTGTGATCTGAGAGTCCCGGGTTCGAACCGCTCCGCCATCGCCCAGATAGTCTTTGTTTGGTCGCGGCCCACCTGCCTTAATGTTGACTATACATTTGTACATTCAATAAATAAAAGACGAAGTAAAAAACACATTTATTATTTATTATTTTGTAACGTATGAACAGTCAAGTGAAGATGACTTTTAGCTTTGCGAAATTCTAGTAAACATTTCTCGAAACTCTAAGTTAATCTGCGGAATTGAACGTGACCATGTGTCCTCTTTTCATTCCTGGCGGTTGCCCGACACAATAACATTACAAACGGTCTGAGTATTCAAGTCAAGTCAAGACAAGTCAAGTCAAATGAGGTCAAGTAGAGCTTTATGCACCCGATAGGATGAATTTTCAGCATTTTCGACATGTTACAGTAGGGAAAGAACGTTAAGTATCGGAAAAAGAAGAATATACATTTACTAAATGACAGACAAACAGACGGATTTAGGTAAAATCCGAATGTGACTGATGATTGTTCAAGTCAGCAATAATATTTGCTCGGTTGATCAAGATGCGAGCAAAATAAGGGATTATGCTGTTTCTGTGTGGTGGTACGTGCATAAAGAATCCGAAATTGGGAACGGGTACTCTGATGAGAGACCGATTTATTGAGATGGGAGTGCAGGCAGTGTTCTTCATTGGACAGGATATGGCTGATAAATCGATCGCATGAATCAAAATACTTACTGACAATAAAGTCAACCAAAACGGTCTTTGAAGTGCCGCTGCAACGAGAAAGAAGTTTAAGAGATCTGGAAAAGAGAATAAAGTCTTCCTCCTTCAGACCAGGAAAACATACGGGAACAGTACAATCAATGTGGAAGAATGCAGGCAGTTACAAATTTGAGAATTACATTTGAGGGAACGCCGAGCTTTTTAAGCCCAAAAGTGTAAAATGATAGCTTACGAACCCGAATATAAGTGTTTTCAACATGTTTGGACCAAGAAAGATTGTGTGACAAAGAAACTCCAAGATATTTCACAGAGTTAGCTTTGGGGATGGTATTACCATTACCAGAAAGTTCAGGCTGATTATTCGAATTGGGTTTGATAAAGCATGCCTGTTTTAAGGCTAAAAGAAACATCTACACATTTATCTACATTTAGCAATAAAGATCGGGGTGTCGACCAACTAAAAATGTTATTGAGACAAACTTAAAGTTGAGAGAAACAATTAGGAACAGTTGAGGGACAGACGACCACCACGTCATCAGCATACTTGCAGGCGATAAAGTTGGGAGGGATGGGAAGGTCCTTAATATACAATAAAAAAAGAAATGGAGAAAAAATTGCACCCTGAAAAACTCCAGAGTTAACTTCTAGCAGGGAGGAAGATTTACCGTTACAAAAAGTGTATTGCGTCCGATGTGTGAAGTAATTAATTAGTACATTCAGTAAATTAGGTGCCAGACCACAGTCCGAAAGTCAATGAATGAGAATGCCGCGGTCAAGTGATCTGAAAGCATTTTCATAATCAAGAAAAGTTAAACGGACGATGCCAGCCTCTTTATCCAATAAGGATGGAACGGAATAAATAACGTGATCAACAGCATCAAGAGTGGAAGGCGAACGTTTGTGAGCAAACTGAATAGGGTCATGAGTGACAGATAAAAGGGTCAGCCTGTTAAGAAGGACTCTTTCAAAAACTTTCAATAATGCTGATGTGCAGGCAATCGGTCGATAGTTGGAAGATCCTTTTTGGGAACTGGGGTTATCCGAGCAGCTCTCCAACAATCAGGGATGCTACCCGATGGCATACACAAATTGAATAACTCAGAAACAGGTGAAGTTGTTCACCACACTCTTTCAGTAGGAAGGGGGACACGAATGAGGGTCATGTGCCTTGTTAGATTTAAGGGACTGAAGTACATTTAAGACTTCCAAAGGGGTGACAGATTGGTTCTTCCCAGTAGATGTAAATAAAGATAGTGTTGAGTTTCTTATAGTAGCATTTGCGAATTGACGGTTTAACTCCTCAACATCCGGAAAAGATCTGTTGCGTAATCCACAGCCCTGCTTCAAAACAGACCACATATCGCGGCAGCTCTGGTTTCCCATTAGAGTTTCGATATACATCCGATTTAGGCGCTGTATTTCTATTTCGATCATTAATGATAGATGTTTGACAGCACTGCGCCTTCCAGTCCTGTAAGACTTTTCCTTATCACGACGAAACCGTTTTAGAAGAGACAAAGATAATCTGTCAGTTCGAATATATAAGGTCTCAATTGGGCAACACATATCATAGCAGAAATTAAGATAAGATGTAAGATGCTCACAACTGGAAGAGTTGTCTGCATTGGAAAAGACATTGAATTCGGTAGATGAAACCATATCTCTAAGTTTGGATAAGTTTTAGGAGCACGACTTCTCCTTCGGATGGTTCACGATGTGGAACGGTTCATATGGTGATGAAAATATTTACCGTAAATCTTAGGGTACAAAAAAATAGAGCAATGATCGGAGCTATCTATGGGAGCCCGCTTATCAATGCAAAAGATTTCGGGGCTATTTACAAAAATCCCGTCGAGTTGGACTCCAAGCCGGGTAGGAAAATTTACAAGATTCGTCAAGCTTAAAGTTGTGAAGAAAGAGATATTGAAACGATTAATAGCATCAGCAGCTCGAGTGGTCTAAACCGGTTACAAGTTGTGAAGAGAAGGAGTCGACAGACAGACGAATATCAGAGGCAGGCGTGTCGGGAGTGATGTAAATGTTCGCTAATGTAAAATGATGAAAGTGACTAATAAATCAGGGCTTTCAATAAACAAAGGTACAATTTATCTTGGAAGTAGAAAATTGAAAACATTTACGAGCGTATTTGCACCATTTTCTGTTGACGAAAGTGACCACTCCAACACCTCTGTGAAAGAAATTTCACATTACGATTGACTCGGAATATGTCAAATCCATCAAGATGCACAACGTTCTCCTCAATATCAGAATGTAGCCAGCTTTCTTGGAGTAGAACTGCCCCTACATTCTTGCACTGCATTCTGGTATATCATGCTCTTGACATCATCGAGTTTTCCCATGAGCGAACGAATGTTACTTGATGATGAACGGTGAACCCATCAGATATCGGTTCAGTAACTTGATGTTATTTTGACAGAGATCCTACCTAGTTTTAATATGATATTTCTGTTGGGTACTTGGCGTGTGGTTCATATTTCATCACACATTTATTCTCCACATCCGATCAAAAGGATTTATGTGTGCCTGCGTTTTAATGCTTCACTGGTAGTGTTCTCTGGATTACTTCATAAAAATTCATAACTTTGAGCGGCAGATCTCCGTCCCTTATCCTAATCAAAATAGTCACTTTCAAACTTTGTCGAGCATGTAAATGGTTTTCAAGACCGAACCGACCTCCAATGGCCAAGCGTATACCGAACCCGACGCAAGACACTTCAGGCAACGATAAACGTATCAACCCGTGTCTGTCATGTGGAGCTTTCCACTTGCGCTCCAATTGCTGCTTCCGGAATGCCAAGTGTCATGCGTGTGGGAACATTGGCCATATTCGGACAGTGTGCAAACAGCCCCATTGCAATCTCGCACACCAATCGGTCGGATAAGAAACCAACCCTGTGCTTTTCCTACGAACCCGAATTCAATGTGCCCAGTTCTTATACCAAGATGTAACATTCCAATCGGGCACGAGGGAAAACTTCATTGTGGTTCCCGGAAGTACGGAATCTATAACTTGAACTGAAGTGCTTCGATCTCTCTGTCCGGAAGCTCAGGTTTGTGAAACTACTGTGCAAATTGTAAGCATTACGGGCCACAAACTCCTAGTGCTAAATAAAGCAAGTGTCGCTAATGCCTCGATCAGCGGATGATTGCTGTGTTTCAATTCGATTTGTGGTAGCTCAGAAAATTGACTCCATCCTCGGCTTGAACGCTTTACGAAAGTTGACCGAACCTGTATCAATGCATCCCTGCAAAGTACCAAATGTCCATGCCCAGCGGCCCATCGGCGGATCACGAGTAGTCCCAATAACGACGGAATAACGATGTGTACAAAACCCTCCAGGATGAGAGATGATGGTCGCCGACAATTAAGCACAATGTCACATTGCTCCTGTTCGTATGGTGCAGCAAAGAATTTGGTGAGAACAGTGAAAAGTACTCCATCATCGGCTAACCAGAAATCAATGTCAGAATTTGCAGAACTGTTTAAAAATATTCTACTGAAGTGCCAGAATGCCGTGCACCTCAATAGCAAAGAAAGGTAGGTGAAACGGCCAAAATCGCCAAGGTCACGAACATCAGTGCAATGTGATACTTCGACGAACGGTTAAGCAAATCAGCGACAACAAATCAAAGAGGTACGTTCAATGGATTCTCCCGATGCGAACTTGGAATTCACTGATCCAGTATCTTCAAGTATATAAATCAAAAACCAGAAATCGAGTACTCCTTAATTGCTTATTGAAGAGACTACTACTTTTGCATTATAAAAGTCAATTCTAAGAGCAATTCAATTCGAAGAAGATCTTTTGAAGGAGGAGAGTTGTGGTGATCAGGGCCTACGTGATGGCGCGTACCCTGGAGCGACACGTTAGAGGTTTTTGACAATTGCGATCAATCAAACTTCACGGGTGACGTGAACAACGCGCGTACGTGTCATTGCTTCTGACTAGATACCATAGGTAGATCAGCCAATCAGAGATCATGTGATTCAGACAGAGGAAGAACAATCCGAGGAATATTGGAACGCGATTGGCAGGAGCCTGGATAACCAATGAGCCTACTTTGTATATCTCATTAATTCCCCTTTAGTTCTTCCAATAAACGAACTACCCTTCCTGTGATCTATTCCTCGCGTCTCAGTTAAGTGGGATATTGTGTGGTAGTACCAATGTGAGCCAGTGTTTAGGTGATTCAATTCGTGGTTGCCAATCTCTGATTCGTATTCCCTGATCTGTATTGCGTGGTTCGTATTGCAAATTCGATGCATACTACAACTACTACTAGCATTACTACAATCCTTACACAGAACCCCTACCACCACCACCAACACCAACACCACCAACACCAACACCACCACCACCACCAACAACAAGAATACCTCCCGGCATCCTGCCATAAACCACTTGCTTGTGCGTATACATGTCCTGTTTGATCTGAAGTTAACCGGCTCGAATGCTCATTGGAAACTATGTTCAATAAAATGGAAGCTCAATTAAATCAACCACTGCTCACTGCATTTGGCTTACTCTCATCTTTTCGTTATTCTCCTTAGTTTCAGTCATTTGGGTCTTCTGGTGAGGGTACATTAACGAATGGAATGACCGTAAGTAAACTAAAATAAAACAACGAAGAAAAAAATACTCAATGTTTTGCATTCCCCAATGAGCCCCACAAATTTCAACGTGATTCCCCATGGAGACGCTGACTGTTGAGTGATACAAATGTCTCAGGAAAGCAAATCGTTGCAATCCATACTTCATCATAATCGTACACCCGTCGTTTCTTTTTTAGTGAAAACTGCTGCTCGAAGTGAATTTCCTCAAACACTTTGTTTCTCCGTTCGTTCTAATGCTATGTGATGGTGCATTTTTGAATTGGAAGAACTGAATAGCAGTTTTAATTTGGTTTTTCGTTAATTTTATGGGAATCGGGGGATTGTTTCCTGCATCCAAATTAATGGCATCTACTGCGATGAGGTGGAGCATTTTGACCAAAAATTCGTATGCAGCACACGGATGTCGATTCACGTAAATTGTTACAAATCATGGATACATTTGCTGGAAATACGAGACTCGACAAATTGATAAAAATGACCATTTGTCATTCGTGTAGAATGGGGTGAGGAAGAGGAGTTGACCAGCAATTCTGAAAAGCGTTCAAAATCTTTCAAATTTAAGAAAATTTATTAAATCTTGATTTTTCAAAATGCCACGGCTAGAAGATTGGATTAGACAATAGAGAATTTCGAATTATTTTGTTCTTTTTTTTCATTTGTGCAATTTATTGGCACTTCCGTCAGCGTTAGTAGGTCTTTACTGAATATGTTGGCTTCTTGCTCTCATTAAATCTCAACGGCTTCTCAACGTGAGTTATTTTTAATGTAATGAACACCTGGAGGCACCGGTTCACATGTGCTAGCCTATTCTTATCTGAGTAGAGAAAACCTGCATGTAAAATTTTTCATTCCGTCCCATTTTGGTGTGTGACATGCAAGATCTGTAAGATCTGTAAGAGTTCGAATTCCGCCTTCGTCATCACCGCCAATCTTCTTTATTTCTAGTTTTATTTCGGTGTATACTTAGATGTTCTCAAAAAATACAATATACAAAGAAATAACAACAGTATTATTATTGGCTTCTACAAACGGTTTGCCAAATGTTTTACCGTGAGAAAATCAATATTAATAAAAAAACACTTTGTAACTAATACGGTATCAAATTTGAATTAGCTCATCTCCTTGTTCAGAGGCACTTGGTACACTTCTTATTTTTCGGTGTGTTTCACTCCTTCAGGGGTCGCTTATTCCTCACCGATTAAATGCATTTGCACTGTGATCAAAATGTTGGTTGGGACTTTGAATCATTACCCCCTAAGGTAAACGGTGCTTCTGAGCGGTTCAATGAACGAATCCAAGATTGATACGCTAAAATTGATTGAGTGATTCACTCAAGGTGACGACCGTCGATCGTGTAGCTCAAGAACAAGGGTTTGAATTCCCATTCCGAAGAGTTGCGGTTCGCGTCCTGACAGAGACACAGTTCTGACGAGTCCTTGATAGGACGAAACAACTGTCCAATGCTTTTGGCCGGTTATGACAAACATTTCTATCGCATTTAAAACTTTTGTGAATAGTAAATTGAGAAAATCCCTCCAGCTTACGATGTTTTGTTTCATCTCATGAGAACGTGAGCGTTCGCGTCTGTACAATCTTCGCTCCAACTACCCGTCTCCACCTGTATTGTCAGGAATATTCACGACATCGGTCTGATGAACCCACAGCGGAAATTCATGCCGGTGTGTTTGTGTGTGTGTGAGAACCGCTGAATTTCCCAGAAAAAAATCAGATCTCGCATCGAGGTTCAATAGCTCAACCGGGAGAAGGCAAGAGTACCATTCACTAGGGTTGATTTGCATTTCACATAGCGATCCAGTCCAGCCCATAAGCTAACTGAATGAAACACCGAATCGTTGAACAGAACTCCATGGAATAAATTTGCTTTTATACACATACGTATATGGTTAGAGAGAGAGAGGCACTAAGTGACGTGAATTCACATTTCTCTGGTTGAAAGGAAACATACCATTGTCTGTCCATAAGATTGTATAGTGTATGCACAGCTTGATGAATTTCGCCCACACAAACGGTTTGATTCAGAACATATCTTCGCTGTATTTGATGAACAGACCTACGGCGTCAGATGCATGGGGTCTTCATTTTGATCAGGAAAAACGTTCGAATTGCGGTCGAGACGAACAACGTTTCCAGGACCTATCACGCAACCAGTTTCCTTTTCAATTTCAATGAGAGCAAGAAGACATAACGTGATCAAAACAGGTGTTGAATCCCACTAAAGTAGTACGAGAGGATCATGCGCTGAAGTGTCCATTTTATAGCCTGGTAGGCGCGGAAATTTCGTCTATCTTGTTTAAAAGTTTGTTTTACTGTTCCGTATTATGACGGTGAACAAAGTGATTGTTGGATTCGATTTTTCGAATAACCCAGATGCAATGTTTATAAACTTTGACAAACTATAAACAAACGTTTGTGGTCAATAATCTATTACGTGCCACATTTCGAGAAGCCGATGGCAATCCGCTTTTATTAGCCGAGGAACCTCAGTCTACGAGTCGTCTCGGAAGTTTATGTTATCTCTTTCTCCATATATATATATATATATGATATATACATAATATAAATATATAAAGTATGTACTTTCACATACGTCTTAATCCAGACATTTTGTGATTTACATTTGGGCACAATGCTGACAGGTGGACTTCGCCAACGTAGGTGAATTTTACTGAGGAATCCACAACTGGAGACTTCGGAGACTTCGCAAGGCAGCAGGGCGTTGTATGAAACCGCAGTCCATTGGGGTCCGGGGTCCAGTTCATCCAGTTCATCGGGACATACGCCCTTTGGATGGGGTCAAACGTCCAAGGTGCCCAATAAACCTCGATACCCAATCGAGCTGGTGACCACTGCCACAACCAGGAAGTTGTGTATGTGGTTCGTACTGCTCCTCTTGGTGGGTTCAGAATCAGGGATTCTGGCCAACTCCCCTAGTTGAACTACCAGTCGACCACCAACCCGATTATAGTCCCCATTATATATATATATATATATATATATATATATATATATTTCACCCTTTCTCAATGACTGAAGTTCACCAACGTTCGTGATGTTGTCATCTTGTGGACAGATCTGCATTGTTGCGTTTGACAATACATGTGAGGCTCTTCCGTCAGTATGAACAAGGTATATCAAACTGTACTACACAAATCAACATCACTGTTTAATTATATTTTGTACTGTTTTATTATTATTATTATTATTTTACTAGTTTCTGAAAGCAATCGTTGAGGGAGCATATTATTCGCATCTGGGTTTATGAATTACTTTTTGAAATTCTTGGAGACTGTACACAATTGTTTTATTACTTTCATTATATTAGCATCGTCAGGGCATTGTATACTGATATTGGTCCACGTAGAACATTTAAGCAGGATTAACCTAATAATGGAAGTCAACTCCAGTTAAAGCTAAATCAACGAAATCCACAGGAAGCCATCGTGGAACAATCAGTATATCCATTTCAAAAGCTATATGCCTTTGGAACGGAAAAGAAACCTGATTCATTGCCTAGCCACGAGGGCGCGAAGAATAGGTACGGACGATATCATTGATGCAGAACAGAGATTTATTCGAGATGTTTTCCATCAAAACGGATACCCCGTGCGATTTGTGGACAACATTCTGGGTCGTCATCGGTTGCCAAATACGACTATTACTGCGGAGAAGGAACCGGTTTACATATCGCCACCTTTCAAGGGCGAGACGACTGCCGATATGATGACACGTAAGCTCTGTACAGTTGTAGAAAAAGCATCCTCCGCGGCTAAACTGCGTATTATGTTCATCTCCAGGCCATTTCTACGCTTTCAACTTAAAGATAAATTGACCGTTTCTGCCGTCTCTTTTTGTGTATATCTATTTACCTGTTCATTTGGGGCAAGGTACATTGGCCGCACGAGCAGACAT
>UZAN01043524.1:25475-40980 GCA_900618425.1 Echinostoma caproni
TACTCCGAATCGCACAGCTTTTCCCCAGCTGCCCATTCAATACCTACATTTTGAAGACCACTTGGTGTGTTCTCCAGTATTTCGTCTATGACAAAATTGAACAGGAATGGCGAAAGAGAACACCCTTGACGAACACCGTTGCTCGTGATGAACGGCCTACTCAGCTCGCCGTAGACCCTTACGCTACCAGAAGTATGTGAGTGGGCTGAACTCAATATGTTCACATACTTCCGCCACATTCCTTTGCGAAGAAGCGAACCCATAAGGAATTCGCGGTCAACTGATTATCCTGCGCGACCAGCGATGCAGAATGAAATTATTTTTTGTTTGTGTATGCATTTGAGTTTGATGGACGGGTACTACCAGGGTGTCCAACCACTAAACAGGAGAACGATTAGGGTTTTTGTTCAAAGTCTTTAGTTCTGACAAGAACCTGATCTTAAAGGCAGCGGGTAAAGCGAAGTAGAGGCCCATTTTCTTGAATCAATTACTCCTCTACCATTTCGCCAACTGAGACGCTAACTCGAGTCGAACCCCCAACTTGGAGGACCAGGAAACTGAACTTCGTCTGACCTCTACCCATTGACCTTCAAGGCATGATAAGATCTCCTGGCCTGACAAAAGCCATTCGATGTAGCTCGTTGAGTCACAGAGATGCACAAGCCATCACACCACGTCAAGGTGCAGTCTCGTCGTGACCAAACACCGAACGTCAAGTCACTCATGAATGAAACCGGAACTACGATATCTCACTCAACCTGTTTTATCACAACTCCCGATCTTGTTTATTTTGGATTAGGGATTTTTTGTTTATACGTTTTTCCCAACCGCACCACCACATTTGTATTGTCCGATAAATGCATAATCGTTCTGACATTATTTGTTGCTCATTTGTTCGATTCACATATACGATGGCTGCGCAAAACGAATACGAGGTGCAGATGACCGGGCAAGCAAAATCTGAACTGTAATCTTCTATGAATATCGTTCAGTGATTGCAACTCACACAATCAAATATCAACACATCCGAGTACAGCTCACAAGTCGTACGCGAGTCGTTATCATGGGACTGTGAGGATGGAACTCAGTCAAAGTAAGTGAAGGGCGATGATTTTCTACCACTCCCAGCTTGGTTCAAAGAAATAGCAGATGAGCTTCGATCGTTTGAGAGCCGCCTTTGATAATGATTGATCATCGAACATCACCCACTGGTTTTAGTGGTTCACGAAATTCAAGCATGGCCAGGTCGCCTTCCTGTGTACTGACCGCCTGATGGATCCGTCATCAAAGCGAGTTAGGCAGACATCTAAATATGCTAGTTGATTGTTTCCTTCATTTTTAATCGTGAAGTTCAAATTTCGATGCGCAGCATTGAAGTGATCTAGTATATTTTGCCACTCCGTTGTAGAATTGACCACGCACAAAATATCGTCTACGTAACGCTTGTACACTACGCATTGTTTGATATGTGTTTCAAGTGGACCGTTTTGTATTTTACACATGAAGACATCGGCAAACAAGGGCCTTAGATAGAACCCCATTGCTACACCGTCTTTCTGGCGATAGATTTGCTCATTGAATTTGAATTGCACTTTGTGAATACAGAAGAATAACAATTCGTTAAGGTCATCCGTCGATAGGCCTACATCAATTCCGTTACTTTCGATATAGGTGCATAAATAATCAATTGTTTCACTGATCGGAACATTCGTGAACAGAGATGTGACATCTAGCGAAAACATGTGACGATCTTTGATTTTTAAACCACTCAAGGCGTCAATGTGTGTCAATGTGTGCTCAGAAACAATTTGTGCAAGCACTCAAGCTCCCATGACCGGATCGCCGACAAGTGACTTGTCATGCAACATCAGAGCAAGTGATAGTTGGGGACCAATTATGAAACAAACTTCTAAACATGGTAATTACTTTCCCTCTCTTTTTTCCTTGTTAATCCTTCTTTGAGACAAATTTTGTTTAAATCTGTGGATCAGTTTTGGGTTCGCTGACTGAGAATAACATTTATAAGCTCCAAACATCGAAGGCTCCAATACGGCAAGAAGGGTTTGTTTAATCTGAATGCGCTAAACGATTACCACATAGGACAAGACACGTGCTTATCGAGGTCCCAAATTTCCAAACTACACTCAACAACCATGTCTACTATCTTTGTCCGAGACACCCTAGAGCAAAATCCACATCCCTACCAGGTGAGCATTCCTGCCCTCCGTTCCAGGACAGCTATCGATTTGATTCTCCGGAATCATCATCCCTCCCCCTCCTTTTCATCAATCCGCCTCTGACTTGGGGAATTCACTGAATCTGATTGATTTTCCCAACTGCAGTTCACAACCTGGGTCATCTTGCTGTTTACGTGGAATGCACAGAACAAATACGATATCCATTGATTGAGATGACACATACCACGAGTTGCGAGTTGTTTTGGTATCACTCACTGCTCTCTTGGTCCGCTTCCCTTCCGAATTGATCATCCACTCCATCCATTGCGCAGTCCGGTCACCTTTTGCCAATATTTTTAAATTAACATGACATCGTTTAACTGAATAAAATGTCGGTTAATAAGTTGCAGTGAAAGAAAGATGAAAGTTTATGCAGAGACAGTTTCAGAAAGAAAAACAATTAAACGAGAAAGAAAGCTACAATTGGGGTTTCTAATCTGCTTCAACTCAGTTAGTTCATTGTATGTATAAATCAAGACTGGAAGGAGCCTGTGTCTGCGCTCATCCTCTGCGGTGTTCAGCTGGAAGTAGTTGAGAGCAATAAATACCTCGGGAGTTTGATCGCAGCTGGTTTTGGTGTTGGGAGAAGAGCTCATCACGAATAACGAAAGTTAGGGTGGCTTTCGACAACTTAAGACACATGTGGCGCCACCATGTTATCTGACTATCCCTTAAGGAAAGGATAGACATCGCCGAAGTTCGTAGAGTTCTGCTTTCAGGTTGTGAGACTTGGCCTCTCCGCGTTGAGGATGTTAATCGAATTTCTGTATTTGACCTCCAAGGTCTCCGAATCATTGCTCGTGTCTGGTGGGAACATCAGGTGAGTAATGACGAGGTTCGTCGTCGTGTGTTAGGTGCGTATAGTCGTTCTCCGACGGAAGTAATCGCTCTACATCACCTTTGATTACTTGGTCACGTGTTGCGTATGCCTGCCCATAGACTATCTTTCCATGCTCTCTTCGCACGTGCCGCGTAATGCGCAGTATGAAGAAGTTGGCTTCAGCATTGACTTTAGTTAGTTCACCCCGCCTTTCATGTACAACAAAAGAAGCTGGGTGATCTCAGAAAGGTTTGCGCACACTGTGTACCCCGTCAGCACGGTGAGGAACAGAAATAGGTTCCGATGTATTGGTGCCGAATTATATACTTACCAGGTTTGATGATGCATGTTCGCCAGTGCAATTCGGGAGACCATAAATTGTGATGTTGACTAGGTGTATAGTTTTGACCCAGAGACCTAGCATCAGTCGGTTCATTGGATTCCGGTTGAAGGAGGGTGAGTGGGAGTGCCGATGCTAGCGCAATGTGGCAAAGTAGATGGTGACTTTGTTCATTATCAAAACTTGTGCGTATCTACAGCACCATTCTCGTACAGCAAAGCATTATCACCGGCCATTGGTACTCTAACCACTGTCCGTCAACAGTGCCGAAAGCTGTTGTCGGGCGACGTGCAAGTACTCCCGGACGAATTACCTTACTGCACCTTGCCAACGCACTTGCACACAGGTCTCATGTCGTCATCCATGGTTACCCACTTTATGGTCCAGACTTGAATCCGCATGCCTTTTCTATTTCAGATTTTAAGTGCATGATGCGTAAAATCCGGTACGAGTCACAACCAACTGAAGCGGGAGCCTTCATTCAACTAGTCCAAGGATTATAAACTACATCATGATCGATCTGGTTTGAGTGCATGGAATTGTGTGCATGAAAGCTGGTGTAGAATACTTCGGGAAAATGCAATGCTCCTTATTGTTTAACGAATAAAACTTTTGGTGCAACCGGGAACCTTTTACTCAGCCCTCGTTCACAAACGAGCTCATACACTACCCGTGTTGCTCGCTGAAAAGTGCTTATTTATAATAATTATTTCTAAGTGAACGATAACACATCCAGACAGAATGCGCAAATTGTTGAGATACATAGTTTCTGAAAGAGAACTCGGAGATGAGCGACGAACAAAAATGCTCCCACATATGGCAGTGGAATCAACATAAATTGACGATTGCAGTTCTCTTCAATTGGAATTTATATCGATTTGTTCAGTGATTTATCGTAAATAGTACATGGATTCCACCAAATTCGAGAGAAAGTACAAATATAATTTCCTCAGTCAACTTCAATTATTCTCACTTTTCTAACAAAATGTTGTTACCACTATTCTCTGCAGAGTATATTTTAACAACGAATGAACTAAACCACATATGGCCATCAGGAACAAAATGAAATTTAGTATAAATTTGGTGTAAATGAGCACCGTTAAAAGGGAACAGTTTGAGAGTAAAACATCAATTTGTGTCCAACATGAAAAACAGCAGTTTGATGTCAATTTTCAATCCCAAATCATTTCAGTTTTTACTGAAAGAAATCCAAACGATTTAACTTAGAATCAAGACAGATTGATCGGTACAACTCTGCCTGGACATCTGCCAGTTTCCCTGCGGTTGACTGGTTATCTGATCTATCAGATGGACTTTTCGATTCAACTGACATATGTATTAAAACCATTAGTTCCCGAAATAAACTTGAACAAAGAATAAAACACTGCAAACGAGCACCATTTAACTTCGGAATCATTTCGCTGCATCTCAACTGGTGCTTACTGCCTAATACAAATCACGTTGAGATCCGGGCTATTAGGAGAGAGTTGCATGAACTGAACCATGGAGTCACGCATCTTCCCTGAAGTTTAAAAGCAAATAATCAGTTAACCAGACTCTTTAACTAAATCAATTCACTAACCTCTCGTGAAACATGACACGGAGCGTTATCCTGAAAAACGATAACTTTTCCAAACGATTTTTTTCATGAAATTCTGGGAACATTCAAAGCTGTGCACAAAAATGACCTTGATTTCAATGTTGACTTTGATTGAAGTGGTATATCTCAAATTCAGTGAGTTAGATATCAAACATAGCTTATTATTAAGAAACCTCATTTATCGTAATTTCCCCGGGTTATGAAACATTTCCATTTGGTTATTCAAAAGAGTTGCTATAATGGATTATAAGTCGGATAAAAAAATGCCTCATAGCAAATACCCGAGGTGGCAAGGGTTTATGGAAATCATTTGGGATAATTCTTCATTTATTCCTATTAGAATATATTGCGTTTTCATACTTGATAAAGTTTGCGTTTTTCATTTTCAGATCATTTAATCTTAGCAACCAAGGTCACGCACGTTTAATTGACAATTATGCAGCCTAGAAACTGCTTAGATCCCAGTAGACAAAATATAAATTATTGTCCACACATAAAGCATTAAAACAAGTAATAAATATGATGAAACTCCACTTGATGATAGAGAAAATATTTCAGTGCATCACAATCGACCAGTACTGTACATTTTCACGGTTTGAGTCCTGACAGGGACACAAATGTACGCACTGCTGACAAGTCTCAAACAGGACAAAACAGCTGTCCCGGTGCTCTTTGTCGATTATCACCAACACTACATATATACGGCGAAAAACCTCTAACTGCTCAAAACGTAAATAGAGTGCGAATACGGAACTTGTGAAAACATTTCTTTTTGATTTGGTGCCTTCTGAATGCATTCAGCTTGCTGTGATACACTGTTAGATAAAAAGAATTTTTTTATACAAAACTATCTATTTTCGAGTGCTGTTAATTTTTCTCAATTCAAGTAACGTTTTGCTTTCTTTTCAGCCTTCATCAATCATTTACAGCTGGTGGCCTCTGAATGATCAGTTCTGTAATGTAGCTGACTTTGTGCATCAATTCTCAGGGTGCGAAGAACGGAACAGTACATATACACAGACGATTTGTCATGGTAAATTTCACTTGCTCTGGGTGTATCCATTACATGGTCGTTCCTTATGTAGCTAAACCGACAACTACTAGTGTACTCGTGACGTGTAATCTGGGCTGTAATTGTACTCGTGGGGCTAGTCGACTCGTGTGGCCCTTTGGCGGTACTTGTTCCGTAGTGTACGGACTTGCCTCGTATATCTGTGTTCGCAAACGGTCTGTCCGATATTGTGCACATCGACGGTGAGTGTCCAAATTGTGTTTCTCGTCCATCGTCGTTGTGAGTGCCACTTCTAGTGTGTTGTCAACCAAGAAGAAAAAGATTTTTTCTCAAGGAATAAATGCATTAAGGGAAGCATTATTACGCAATTATATCACAGATGTTTGCAGTTCAGTAAAGATTAAATGGGCTTTTCCGATAGATATACTTTCCCTTAAACCTCAAATACACCCATTATGTGAATGCCTTGGTTCAGAAATCAATAGATATTTCGATTTCAGTGTTCGACAGACACGTGAAAATTGATTTGCTCACATTCAAATAAAAAGGATAACTGGAGGATGACACATTTTGGCCGTACCTGATACTAAATGAGGACTCAGCACACTTTACAAATCCTTACTTTTTCAACTACTCGATTACGAGTGTCCGATCATTGGAACAACGAATAATCAAGACATCTCGCTAGGAGATGTATATAAGAAGCGGGATAATTTTACACGATTTGTGCAATAAAANCCTTGGTTCAGAAATCAATAGATATTTCGATTTCAGTGTTCGACAGACACGTGAAAATTGATTTGCTCTCATTCAACTAAAAAGGATAACTGGAGGATGACACATTTTGGCCGTACCTGATACTAAATGAGGACGCAGCACACTTTACAAATCCTTACTTTTTCAACTACTCGATTACGAGTGTTCGATCATTGGAACAACGAATAATCAAGACATCTGGCTGGGAGATGTATATAAGAAGCGGGATAATTTTACACGATTTGTGCAATAAAAAGACGTGATTCCGCTCGGTCGGATCTGTTCCAACGAGTCAGCAAGCTGGTCAGTCTCAGAGGAACTATGTGGGAATGGATTTCTGTTCGTATTGGTATTTGTATAACTTTTGCAAGTTGAGATATGCTTACATTTCAGTTAACAATTGTACACTGGTGGTCTCACCGGAGAAAATACAGAAGTACAAGCAAATTCCATCGAGTGCTGTGTAAAAAATAAATGTCTCGAAAGTTTGATTCATTCAAGTAAAGATAGACTTTCCTTGTTGGTCAAAATTCGAGCCAGATGTGGTACAGGGGAGTTTTTATGAATGTTTATTCGAGATGGTAGGTACCGATCAAAGGAAAGGGGGATCGAGTGGGAGCGACAAGAAGATTAGCCAGAATACAAAGGATCGGAGGAGTCAATTAGAATCTTATTGGCAAAGGTCATACAAGACTTCATATGATCATTATTAAGTTCTGTGGTTATTGACTCGGCAGGAAATAAAGAAGCACGGCTTATTATCATTAATCCACGATGGCTATTTTTAAAGTCTAGTCTTAATAGACCGAGAGACACTACAGGGGAAGAGTAAAGTAAAATAGGGAGAACGCATTGTTTAACAAAATGGAACAAAACTTGTTGGGGAGTGCAAAATTGTCTGAGCTTTTAGAGCTGAAAGGAGAGGCGCCGAAATTTTCGCATACAGTTCTAAATATGTTTCGACCACCGAAGATTATTATAGATAGTAACACCCAGATATTTGGCTAAGGTTACTCTAGACGAAAGGTTGCTATTAAGGGTTACAGAACCCGACGGGAAATTAGAGCGGAAAGAAATTAATATGCACGCGAAGCTCTTGGATGTGTTTACATTAAAGCAAGAATGTTTCGAAAACTGTTCGTTTCGGGACAGATTTTCAGTGAAGCAAGAGAATTCCGAAGAAGAAGAAACGGTCTGACATAAAGCGACATCGTCAGCATACTCTTGGAGATGAGCAGGATGTGCAACTGAAAGATCACAAATGAAAGCAAAGAAAAGATAGGGAGAGAGGACAGCACCTCGAAACATACCAGAATTATTGACTTGAGGTATTCCTGCCCAGCTTTGTGCACTGGATTCCTTCGGTGAAAGAATCAGAAAGCCATGAAAGCTGCTGTCTCGGGGTGCCAAAAGATTTAAGTTTAAAAAGGAGGAATAACCGCGATACAGAATTAAAAACAGACGAATATTCCAGAAAAATGCAACGAACAGATTTGGCAGAACTGTTCAATGACTTACTTATAAAATGGACCAGAGTAAACACAGCATCCGAGGTGAATCTGTTGGGTTTATACGCTAACCTAAGAGGACCATGGGGAATGGTGACAAGTGACTGTAAGCGACTTAGGATGGCTTTCTCAGTCAGCTTTAGAACTACAGAGGTCGATGCGATGGGCCGAAATCGTCTTGTAAGAAGGTTGAGGATGAGGTCTTTGAAACAAGTATTACGGCCACTGGTCGTCAGGAATCGGGGATCATCTGTGCAGAACGAGACTCGTTGATGAGGGATGCCATCATATTAGTTAGAGGGGCTGCTCCGATCTTGAGAAGCACTGGGGAAAGACCATCAGAGCCCGCAGTTGACGATGGTTTGAAGGAACGTAGAAGCTTAAAAATGTCATCATTAGAAAAAGGGAACAGATCTGAATTAGAGACCTCACATGAAAAAGAGGGTATCTGGGTATCGTTAGACGGATAAAGAAATGCAGTGTGAAGGCCATTTACATCAACATCACTGTTCACGTTTTTTCTTTTTCGTCCGCAGAGAAGACGAATTCGTTTCCAGAAAAGCCTTGTGTTTTTCATCAGCAGGATTTGGGGAGCAAACATCTTGTGTAAACGTGTTATCTCAGCCTTAATTAAGTTAGAATAGTACTTTACAGCAGATGGATAATGAATTTATAGGATAGTTCCTTTTTTCTTCATAGTGAGTTCAAGCGAGGAGATGCAATTTTTGCCGTTGCGAACAAACAGCGTTTCCATGGGACAGCAAAAATGGAAAATCGATTTCATCGTTTCGGTGAAAAGACTGACACAGTTAAGAAGTGATGAACAAGAAGCAAACAAAAATTGGACAATCTTGATGAAACGACAGAGAGGAGGAATGCGGTTTGATGAAAAGTAACGGAGATGAAACTTTATCTGATTTGATCGTATGAATGTTGGATATGCAGAGAGAGAGAGTATATCTTTCGTCTTAAGAGGAGAACACAATGATCACTGGTAGTGACAGGGGTCATTAGTTTGAGAGAAAACAATGTGGGATAGTTTGTGAATGCCCGGTCAAGTATAGAGTTGTCTCTAGTAGGAGAATGAGACAAATCAGACAAGCCAAAAGAAAGCAGAGGGAAAGTGTTTGCATGGTTGAAGTCACCCACAGCCAAATGACGGTCGTCATCTAATATTGGAACCCAAAACGCGGTATACTGATCACAGAAAGAAGATATATCTGATTGGGAACACGAAGTTATATACACATTAGTAATAATTGTACTTTTATATATCGGGAAAATCTGGGTTGAAAACAAACGGATAAACAGTCAATGGATTTTCAGCAAAGCTGAAAACCACTTCAGACCACACCAAGAACTGTTGATGTACGTTACCACACCGCCTCCAGTTTTCTTCTTGCTATGTTGTCTATCCTGCCGGTAACAGTCGAAGCCATCTATCTGCACGAGAGCATCATCAACCTTTGCATTTAACCAGGTTTCTTGTATGCATACGACACATGTTGAAATGTACACGTGTGTTCAGTGAGGAAGTTAAATCCGATATTGTTGCGAAGAGAGAGCGTACGTTGGTACTGACCAATAACGGCACGGTTATCTTGGCAAGATGGGTGCTATTAAGCGCACACTGCCATCCAGCACGCTTACGCTTCTTGATCCAAGCACGACTGCCAGATTATTATCCAAGTATACTAATTGTGTGAGGCACCGAATTAACAGATTTCAATCTAAGCATATCCTGACGAGAGTAGGTATGGGTCCGGAACATGTTTGACATTGAGATAACCATAAAATTCAGAGAGACGACGAGCGCACAAAACGTTGTGCAACCAACCGAAGGGCGCGTGCGAGAGGTTACGTACAACAATGCCTGGCGAATCGAACATCTCTAGTGTGTGAATAGAATAAATGCGGAACAAAAGAGTCAGTCACTTTAGTTTTGCGTTCAAGGTAATCAAGTAATCAGGTCATTTTGAATGTGAGCGGTACGATTGGTGAGTTCGAACACACCACACCTTGGTCTCTCGTGCGTGATTTCATTCGCAAAATAAGTATTTATAGTGGTGATATGTTTTGTGTGAACAATGTCAGGCAAACCTGTTTTGCCATACACAAAAAAATATCATTCGCTACCCAAACTCCCCAGGTCGCGATTAAATTGAAACAATTTTTGTCCGTTAAATCCAACATTTACTTCCCGGAATATACTGGCGCCACACATTGAGTGAAAACACAGTGTGGGGAAATAAGTTTATTTTTGGTGACACATCAATCGGGTAATACATCACTTTCAATAAAACATCATTTTGTATAGCGAAGAGGGAACAAAAGAAATGAATATTCAAATGGAGGTTGTCGTTGTTGTTATTGTTTTTGTTGTTGTTGTTGTTGATGATGATGATGTTGTTGTTCTTGTTGTTTTCTCTCTCAGTTTCCTAAACCGGCTATGAATGATACTACTACAATTGGATCTTACACTTGGCCCGTGTTATTTGTTTGATTTGAAGTGGGATGGGAATGAGCAGGTGGTGGAGGGCCAAGAGAGGTAGAGTAACATATAACAAATTGATTTTGAGGGGGATTATGTAGACGAATTCCAACCACAACTGCGGTGGCTAGGATGCCATTCTTAATCGGCTTAGGTCGGTTACCATGAGCACATTAAAGAGTTTAAAAGCTTCGATCACACTCACTCTGTGATCAGTCAGACTCGACGAGGTGTGAAACGATGCCACTTGTAATAGTTTTAATCACACCAGTGTTCAGCCAAGCCGGATGATGTTCCCCAACTCGTGTGGATAGGCGCTTGCTCGTGCGGCCGATATTCATTGCTCCACAGGAACACATAAACAGGTATATACAAATGGAACTGCAGAAGCAGGCAGGAATCCCGTCTTTGAGTTATGAACACATGATCGGTCTGGATATGAATACGACGCGTAATTTTGCCTCATAGAAAGTCTTTTCTAACGCAGTTTTTAGTCTATAGCTAACCAAATCCGCGACTGTATCCCTTTGCATGGGTCAGATATGTATTACTGACTTCTCTGCGTTATATTCTCTATTGATGCAAATACAGAAACGTGAATAAGCAGAACTAGTAAAATGAAGAAATGTACCTGTAGGTAATACCATGGCCTTCTGAAGTAATA
Source organism: Echinostoma caproni (assembly GCA_900618425.1). Taxonomy (NCBI): domain Eukaryota; kingdom Metazoa; phylum Platyhelminthes; class Trematoda; order Plagiorchiida; family Echinostomatidae; genus Echinostoma; species Echinostoma caproni. The sequence continues at coordinate 36,904 of UZAN01043524.1, forward strand.
TGGGGGTAGAGGGCAGGCAAGTGACCTTATCTATCCCTCAAGTCACTTGTGTCACGCATCTGCATTATAGCGCATTGCAAACTGACCACTACTGGTCAGGAATTGCCTTGTTTGGAGATTCTCACACCCAATGGAATGGACTGCTGTTGCGATTTGCAGGGCTCCTTGTAAGTCATAGCCAAAAATATATTGTCGTACTAGGAGAGCAATGTGCAGCTCAGTTGGGCCTTACCCTACTAATCCAATCAACCGTAATAAAGTCAACGATTTGTGTTTCAGCAGCTTCTATTGGTAAAAGTCGCTCTGCTTGCTTTCACGTTGATCACTAGTGGAGATTAAACTGAATAATATTAGAGTGAACACGAGTTGAATGATTAGTTCTTTTTGAGGGAACTTGTTGAGTAGCGAAATACCACTGGATAAAAGAAATTGAGAGAAAAAACTGCATTCGTTTTGATTAACCACGAAACTGAATAAGCAGTGTGTGTGTGGGGGGGAAAGTCTTTTGGGAGTCTTATCTGGCGAAAACAAGGAACACTGGTTGTTAAGTAGACAGTTCGATGTAAGAGCTAATTCACTTTTCTGGTCGGGTATCTCTCCACCACCCAACTGTAGAGAATCACAACAAGTGTCCACTTTTCCGGTAGTGGGAGGTGGGGGTTGGGGGGGGCGGAGATGTACCATACATTTAAGAGGACAGGAAACAAAACGAATGAGTACTTGTAAAGCAGTGACTATCCTCGGTGGAATGTAGCATTTCGTGAAGAAAACGCAGAAAGAAATGAAATATTATCCTGGCACGCACAAATAGGTTAGATACACGGTTCCCATGTGAGACCTTTGTTTTATGTATACAGATGTTTGAAACACACGCCAACTGTTGAAAGAATAAGGAAAACTGCAAAACAATTAGCTACTCCTTATTAGATCTATATGCTTATATTCCCAATATGTTGATAGTGATGGTAACCTTTCACTGTACGGATTCTTACGAGCGAGTTATCATTTTGTTCTCCTTTATTGCGTACGAAAAGCCCATCTGACTGAGGGAGTTGGTGAGTCAAGATGTGCACATTGTTTGTCTTGTTTGACAAAGAGGGTCGCTCTTGATTGTGGATGGAGTGAATCGGGTACAGAAACACCTGAAACACCGCTGGAAATTGCGAGTACAGAGCTACCTACGTCTTGAGTTATTGTTATTGCGGTTGTTTTATTTTTACATGCCGCCAGATAGAGCAGAAAAGTGGGACAGAACTGTTCGGTCAGTATTCCCAAGTTTCTTTTTTTATGGTAAAATCACCCGGATTTTTATCTATACATGAACTGTATACACAAAACAAGGTTTCCGCAGGAATTTTGATAGTGCAGTATCGATTTGGAACAGCCCCATGCAACTAGGTGAAAAATAAAACAGATATAATCCTTTTAAATCTGTTAATAAATTAAAGTTAAACTTTTTTATTTTATCTGAATAGATATTTGGTCAGAATATCAAAGATAAATGAGTAATGGAAATGAGAATCCAGACTTATTTGTGAGATTCTGTCACAACTAATATCTACATGACTAGATTTTCAAAATTTATTGATAATAGTCTACACTGAAGTCATCGGTCTTTAGTTTGAAACGCTGAAGTAATTTTTCTTCAACTTCGTGATTTATATTGATCTTCTTATCATGTATGCTGATGATGTCACAATTGTTTCCACATTCCGAAGTGATTTCCGCTTCTCACATTTTCAAACCAGTTTATTTGTCTTAAACTTATGGTCTTCTTCATCTTCCAAGTTATCTCTCAATGCATCTAAATGTAGCGATGTCACCTTTTCGATCGTCAAAGGAGAACGGCTGCATTGTTTTGAAAAAATTGTTCTACACTCTATGTTGACAACCAGCCTGTTCCCCCAGTAAACTCTTTACATTACCTCGGGTCTGTTTCTTTATAACCCCCTTACGTTCTTTAAACGTTCCACTGTATTTACTCACTTGATTTGTATAGTCTTGTGTTGTTACTCATCTTTTCTACTGTTCCCATTTTAATTTGACGGTCTTAAAGCTAAAGATTACACAATTCTACGCCGGTCTATTAAAATTATTCCTCGCACAAGCGGTATTCCTTATTTGCACTTGCTTAACTTCATCGCTGATAAACATTTTACCTCTTGCGATAACTTCTGTGACAATATTCTATCAGACACCACTCACCCAATACAAACAGAACTTCTGTAACAAGATGTCCTTATAAACTGGTGTATGCTCGTATCACTGATTATCGTCTGTCCGTCATCCCCTATCTTTCGAGATTTCTGGCTCAAAAGGCATCCGTTAGAGAGGACTTTTTGAAATTCCTACGCAATCGATATTCATTTTCAAACTTTTTACTGCACATTTCTTTGAATTGACGATCTTGTTTTTTCTCTCAATTTTTGTGACTGTATGCGACGATAAATGTTCCTGGAGTGAAAGAAGCTGATAGTCCGTCCATTAGGATGAATAAATCGATTTTTGACTTGACTTGACTAATGGCCGTATCAATGAGGCCAATTTACGAATAAGTGTGTGAAATATTGGATGACTTTGTTTAGAACACCTAGCCGGAACAAACTCTGAATTGTTGACCAGAAACATCCAGGCATATGATTTCGCAACTCCTGAATGATTTCTCCCAACTGGGCAAGCACGTCGACAATCAGGTATCAATACAGTATACACCGAAGCAACAGTAACGGACGGGAATCCACATAGTCCGGCACAACGAACGAACTTTTATTAGAGGTAGTAACCTATTCACAGTTTGGCAAGACAAGTAACGAAACGTTTAGACGGGAAATTGGACTAACCCATTTTGGTGTTTCCATACGCACCAGGAATGGTTGATGGCTCTGTTGATTCCAGTCCTGAAAAGGGCACAAGCCGTACAAACTGCTGACTGGTCCCAAGCTGGAAGAAACAGCTATTCAGTGAGTTCTTTGTCGGTCATCACAAACATGTCCATCACATGTTCCGATGTGTTTGTGTCCCTGTCACGACTCGAAACATCCAGAGTGCAACGTTCCTCTTCAATAATCGAATGGGTTAATCTAAGCTTGATACCGTAAAATTGATCGAGCCATTCGCACAAATTGATGAACGTCAAACATTTAGCTCAGGGATAAGGGTTCGAAGTCACCACTTGTATGTTTCGGGCACGAGTCCTAACAGGGAAATAAAAAGTACGCACTGCTGACGAGTCTCAAACAAGACGAAACAGCTCTATCCAGTGCGCTTTTTGTCGGCCATCACAAAGCTTTCCATCACAAAACTTTTAGTTACGCCGAGAGATAATGAAGTTCACATTGAGGTAATGATATACAATGTGTACAAAAAAAGCATGAACAATATATATATTAACCGACCTAGACGAATTCAGGGTTGGCAACAGAGCAGATCAGAGTAGAACGTGCTTAGTGTAACAGGAATACTATCCTCAAAGACAATGGTGCAACACAACTGATAAACAGAGAATTGACGGAAAACTGGACTGACTAAATAAAAGTGACCAAAAAGACGATTGTTGTGTAATTTCTCCCAGTCAGTCAATTGTTATTCTCAGGTATAAGAAAGTTGATGTATCCGAAACATAGTGCACAGAATTTCTGCGAAAGTACGGAAATGGATCAAATTTGATTGATTTAAAAAGGACCATGCATGTTAGAATACTGAAGAATTCATTTTCATCGACAAACATTGGTCCAACACACATTGAGCAGTCCTTTAAGAATAAATTTTCCACCGCGATCAAAACTTGTCATGGTCTCATTCCCGTTCTGTCGACAGATATAAATCGTATTTGAAGCACTTTCAGCTCAAAATATTGGTATTTAACGCTTACCACCACTAGCAATCAGGTGACGTTTCACGAGGATTATTCACACGGACCGTAAATGACCGTCGCGATCGATACGAGTACATCAAAACATCTGATTCATCCGTGATACATGTAGAACATTCCTTATTAGGCTCAATGGCGAACATCACATCTTCGATGAATATCTACGGTACTTTGAATCAGTTAATATGTATAATGTCCTCGTTCAG
>UZAN01043525.1:0-12583 GCA_900618425.1 Echinostoma caproni
TGCCAGGGCACAATTTTGATCCCACCTCGTGGTAAACGTATGTGACAGGTTACCATCTGCAGTAGTAGCAGCAACTAATGTTCCAAAATTCAAACGGAGACTAGACAACTGCTGAGACGAGATGTTTCCTGAGTATGACAAACACTAGTCTCGGTCACTAGCCACATACCACTCATGCAACCGTTTGTTTATTTCACCATCACTCATTTACATCATACATCTCACGCACAATTACTATGAGATTTTTCAGCCCTTGGAAGCCCGCTGATGTAAGGCGCCTGCCACATGATTGAAATTGCTAATTCCCCGAGGGCGATCCTGGTATCTACATACTAAAATGAATGAATTATAATAAACAATAAGATGCTACCTTCATTTTCTGAACGTATGTATGTAGGGGGCGGCTATGGTTAGCCGTACGCAAACCAACATGGCGGATTGGCCGTGGCCATCTCCTGTCCTGTGCAAACTGACTGACTGACAAACAAACTGACCACCAAAAATAAGAGTCAATTAAAACAAAACAGAGAATTTTGTACATGAAACGAAAATGGAAGAGACTAATTTAACATTTATGAAAATATAATGACTTATTATATAATTTTGCACAGCTGAAATGGAGAAAAGACAAGTTTTGGAAAAAACGCGAAAGTCGGAGCGTTTTGAGGTTGAAAGAAACGTTCTGGCGTGTTGGCAGGGTATTGATTTCCAGAATAAATACAGCTGAAGTTATTTGACGAGACGGCCTATGACCAAGACCTCATTTGGATCTGAAACTGCTCGAGCCACCTCCCAGTTTTTCTTTGCCCGAGATAAATAAAAACATCCTTGGTTGTCGTAGACGTTTATTGGCATATTGTGGTACTAGAAGGTACCGAATACGTGTCTGTATGGCGACTAAGCAATACAAGCAAATAAATGCAGTAGTAAAGCGAAAGCGTGTTAGGAGTGTAGCGCGGGTTGAAAAAGGATCAAGGTTACAAGGATCCGGGACCATTGGGCGCCAGCCTCGAACCCGAGAGCGCGAACCCCTGCTCAGTCGAGCAGAAGCAGTAAAGCAAAAGAAGTGGTATCACATTAGCAATCTTTGTTGATTGCGAAGAAAATGTTACTGTGGATTATTACTTTACTTCGTGCAATTACGAACAATATACCTTTATCGATCAACTAATCCACAACTTTCTTCACAATTTCACGAAACCCCAAAGGCATGATTTGATTTTATGATTTTATATATGCGAAACAGTGAGCTTTCAAATGAATCGAGGATTTTGATAACCATTTGATATTGGAACAATAATGGATTAACTAACCATCGCCGAGAAATGAAAGAGATACTTTCAAAGGTTTCATACAATCCAAACCAACTGTGGACATTCCGTAATCACTTCAACGTGTAGACTCAAAAGTTGTGTCATCTCCAAGGAAATTCCCCAGGGGTTCTGCTCAAGGGTATTCACTGAATGACGACCAGTAAGGGGAATCATCTAAAAGTGGACTGATCCATCTAGTACAGTGGAGATAACCGAGCTGACAATTAACGGTTTCTGCTCGTCCAATGCATATTGCACAAAATGGTGACAAACAAGGGTCTCATTTGGATTACAGAGAGTAAATTAGGATCATCCGCGACAATCCTCTCTTCAAGAAAATCCCAACTTTTTTTGTAACTGGAGTCATAGAGGTGCCGCTGTATAGGGACACAGTGTAGTGTCTTACTTTTCTATCCACTTCATCTGACCTGATTGTACAGCTTGTTTTAATATGCTCAGCACCTAATACACAATACAAAGTTCTGTTCGTAAATACGCACGTGTTCTCCGAGTGTTGCTGAGGAATTAAGCAAGCATTATCAGTTATCGTCAAGCGGTCCGTTAACTGTCGTAGTCACCCATTTCAGCTCCTCTACACCTCGTCGACCGGAACCACACATCACAAGAACAGGATCAATCGACCAGCGGACAATCCTTCTGTGAGTCCGTTCCTTGTACCGTTTATTTTATTATTATTCGTATATGTAGTATCTTTTCCACTACAACAGCACGTTCCAGTCTTTCCAACTACAGGGAAAAAACCTGCATTTTACAGCTCGACCTAATAAATCGGTCACCAAAGCGCAGTTCGCTTACACAAGATATGAACTCATTGCGGGGGTGGGCTCTATAAATCACTACACTGCAAAAGAAGGAAAACGATGGAATGTGGAAATCTATCACGTCATTTCAATCTGGAAGACATACTTGATGGGCCTAAACATATTGGTGCCACACGCCTATGTTTTTTCTTAGTTCTTCAATTCCCAATCCAACTGAAAGGTGTTGAGAGTGTAATAAAGCATTCCATTAAACGAAATATGTGCCAAGATTAGGCATTCATACTTGCAGGGCATACATCCGACGCATCGTCTAAGACCACATGGCAGATGAAGGACACAGAGAAATGCGCTTGAACTATCGAAATATCAATAATCCAAGAACTATGACATCAGAATCTATTACAAGGTAATTTCCGTCAACCGAAGAGAAAAGGATGATATTGCTGGGATTCAAACGGTTTCGCATATGCATAAGATATATTACCGCAGTCATAGTGATTTGGTGTCACATGATCACCACTAGTTTTCAATAGCAAATTGAAAAAGATGGACGCCCGGGTGTTTTAAACGAAATAATGAAACACAATTATTCGAACCACAACCAAGAGATAATCCACGGATAGAACAATTGAAGTCGGATTAGTAATTTCAAAATCAACTGGGCATATAAAATGATTCGATGCCAACTCGCAATATCCACGTGTGAGCCATAGCTTGGTTTTAACCTATTATAGTGTGGAGAGGTACTACTAGCACTAGTGAGCAGCATGTTTGGTGCGCGCATGAAGAAGCGACTGTAGTCTCACGACGTCTGGGAGCGAATTAAATGATTTGCTGTTTTAAAAACAGCAGTCAAAAAAACTATGGGACTGTTTGACCATTGATCAAGTACTTCATGAAACTGCTAGTCAACTGTTGCTGGTGAGATATTTTGTTCCCTATAATCCTATTTACCTCTATCCATGCTGTTCTTTCAATAAACAACTTCACTCAGACCGGTTTTAGTCTTGTGAATTTTTATCAATACGAGCATACATAACATCAGCGGATTCCAGCATTATAGTTTCTTGAGTTCTAAATTCAGACAGCGAAAGATGCGTTTTGGAAAATATCTCAATGTTTAAACCCAGAATTTGTTATAAATTCGCACAAATCCCATATAATTCGCACTATGGGTGTTGAACCGACGCGACAAACAATCGATCCGAACTGTAGAACATTTTCAACAAATATTTCTTCACTTTCGATCAGCACACGCGTGTAATGAACGCTGTAAGTTTAATTCCATTCGGTTACAAGAGATCATCGGTGTCTTCAAAGTATACGGATGAATTGAATCTTTTACCGCATACGACTAACCAAACTGAAACCATTCCATTAACCTACTCTTTCAGCATAGACCGTGCCTCCAACCCAAGATGAAACACCCCATCCAGAAACGGAAACATGGAGTTTCGTTATATTGAATGTTACTTAGTCAGGTAAATGCTGTTTATTTGACACTGGATGGGGTGAGTGTAACGCATGTCACCAGATAGGTTGCCACGAAGAGCGGTATTTACCGAGGCAGGTATATGGTGGAAACCAACTAAGAGTGGTCAAACAAAGACCTGGCACGAGGGTATGCAGACCCGAACCAAGAGACCTGCTCATAAAAGCCGTGTCAGGCTTTCTGGCAAGAGACATCAGGAACAGTGTAATCAATGGCTAAGGACACTGCGTAATATGGCTGTGTCATAAACAGTGGCGCTCGTGCATTTTATCAATTTCTTTGGAAACTTTGTCTCCATTAATTCTCTTTTTTCACTCGGACAGTGATTTGAACATTTCATTCTTCCCTTTACTCCTTGATCCAAATGAGAAGCCATGAGGCAGCAACCAATATCGCCACACGAAAGTGAATGGTTGTAAAAACGGAAACTCGAATATAGAATACAACACTGCGGGGGGGGGGACATGACTTAATCCCGAAGCCATTTCGTTGCACCGCAGTTGGTGCCTACCTTAGAATGTGAAATAATGTTTATATCACAGGTGATGACAATCTAACACATTAGTTCACTCTTTCATGTACTTGGTGACCACGGCCGGGCCGATGCCCCTTGGTCAGATTGGTGGTTCGTCTGAGGCCGATGGCGAGCAATGGAAGCCTCAGGTATTCTGTGCGACTGCCTTGATGAATTGTTCATGTAATCCTCAATTTCACCAGTTTGTTTTGGTTCATGCTGGTAGGTGTTTGATTAATCGGGCACGTCTCGGCTCTGCTTACTTGGGTGTTTCAGCACCTAGATTTAAGGACAGGGAGCGCTATTTCGACGAAGGGCCTTTGAATATGGGTAACTGTAAAGTGAACTACTGCATGAGCTACATTCGACATAAGCTGTTTCCGTAACAAATGGCTTACACGATCGCCATTATGCGAATGTATGCGCTTCCGATGCCCCATGCATTTGTGGTGCTTGCGAAATTACTTGGTTTCAGTTTTCTGGCGATAGCTTTGTTAACAAAGCTTCCTTCTAGTAAAAATCATGTCTCTCCAGAAATTCCCTTATCAAAGTATTGTGAATCCTGCCCACTTGTCCCTAGAAAAAACTTATGACTCGTCATTCAGTAAGGAACACAGTTTCTCCTCATATTAGACATCTCTAACAGGAAGTAAGGCCTTTCAGGGCTCAAATAAGTTGTTTTGTCGAAGAGCACTACAATGTCTGGGATGTTCTTTAGCACGGGAATTCTTTAAATCAACCTGCTTTGTCTTCAACCAACTACCCGTATCCTACAGGTTGAATTTGAACAATAATGATGAGTAGCGTTGTCAAGGCTCCAGTCCGCTTTGTTACTTTAAATTTTCTATTTTTTGGGGGAGGGGGACCAGTTAAGATGCAGCAAAATGATTCCGCGGTAAAATCTTGTTCAATCTCTCGGTGTGTGTTCATTAATCCCGTTTATCTCGGAAAACACAGCCCCCTTACCTTTCACATGCAAGCTAGCAAAACCCGGACGAGAGCACAAAGGTGCACACGTGTAACAGTTTCAAGGTCAAAGGGGTTATTGGTTATCAAAATAGCCACCCGAAGGTCCTGAGTTCGAACCCTGTCACCTCAGTTCTGTATTTCTCCAGACAACCTTTGTTTGACCACGGTTCCACTTCTGCAAGTTGATTGCGCATTTGTATGCTCAACAAATAAATAAGGAAGTACAATATGACCATTCCACAACGCACCATTTTCACTGAGGGCCATACACGAGAACGTTCAAATGACGCTAGCCTGAACTGATGCTCAGCTACTGTGAAATTTACCAACTTCCTATGTATGTTCACATCTTCGTAAAACTTGCTGCCATTCTATTTATTGTACTACTGGCTGACCAAAGAATTAACCGGAAGGTAGACAGCGAAACCGGAGCATGAAAGTAGACCGAACGATGTGAGTGGATAGATGAGTTTAAATCAAACGACGAGCACCGCGTATGCTTCTCTAAACGTGTACCAAGTGAAGGAATTACATGAACTGATGTGACTGGATCACAGTGGCATCGGTGAATCACCCGGACAAAACTGATTTGATGTGAATAAAGTCAAATTTATTGGACCGACACCATCATCACCACGTGAATCAGATCAGCCTTTATTCAGACACTGTAGAGCAGTGGAGTTCGGGATTCATCTTCGCCGAAAGATTTTATTGGGAACGAGAAGCCATCACCGAGACTGTAGAGAGTAAAACAAAAAAGGGATCGAAAGGAACGGGGCGAGACAGAGAGAGAACATTTATTACCTGAATAACATGCCAGCCGAATTGCCGAGAGAAGCATTTTTTTTCATTTTACTTGAGTATAGAACGATACAATTTTCAGGAAGGGGGAAGCGACCAAACAAAGGGCTACCATACACGAAACACGTAATGAGGAAAGGCCGGCGGTGGTTGTGGGATGAAGAAAAGGAAAAAAATACGACACCGTGAGCTTTAAACAGCTGTCTTTGTGATCCCGGTTCGAGACTAAGGCAATCTTTCCACAGAAAGCCATTTAAGGATTGAGAATCCCTGATTCGCATTGCAAATTGCTGTTCTGTTTATCACATATACTTGTGTGAGGAACCTTAGACGAGGAACTCCACAGTCACAAGGATCCGGTACACGGCTATGAGAACGGGAAATCTCGTTCTGTGACGGAAAGTAATTGTGACATTCTGTGCATGTTTAATTGTTCCATCGTTATTATTGTCTGTTGTCAAACTGTATTCGAACAATGCTTCCTTGTTTCTTGCTTTCCTATTGGTTGACTGTAATCTGTCTTTGTCTTCGCGGCCGGCCATCTTGGTTTGCTTACTGTTTTGCTCTGATCGCTACGCATCGGTACTCTTTGTGGGACTGCTGGTCAAACTACTTCGAATGTACGTTTCCTTTCGATTTCAATCTTGTTGTTTACCATATTGTATGATAACCTATCGCTTTATCATTACAGAACCACACCAAAAGACAAGAATCCGAGACGTTCCGACTATCTTCTTATATTGCTATTGACCTCGGGGTGCATATATTCGATCAAAGACTAGTAAGGTACTACATATACAAATCGCGTAACAAAAGTGATGAATGACGTAAGAAGACAGAATCGTGGTATCTACCTGGACAATGGTGAAGTGGTATACTAGCAAAACATACGCATTCCAATCAAATCACTCGCGTCTGTTGGTTCTCTACAACGCTCACACGAATACTACTTGTAGCTTTCAATAGGATACCGTGGGATGGACCTGGTTAGAATCAGTTCGAGCAAGTGTGAAACGGCCGTCTAGCGGTCTGCCGTGAGTCCCTACATTTCAAAATGGCTAATTTCTTGGATCCAAAACAAGAAGAAAGATCGTTAACACCTACAAAGCACGATATATAGGTTAGAGCATCTGAACCGAAGGGGACAGATTGAGGACTAGTCTTTACGATGAGAGAAACGCGCAAGGTGGATATTAGTTACACTGATGCGTTGTAATTGCAAGGAACCATCAATTTCAATACACAGCTGAATTTGAGTTGAGTTGAAACAGGTGAGATGGGACAAAGAGATCCCTGTCTTAGCACTGGCATGACCTAATCTGTTCAGAATGATTAAATCCTATGGCACAAGCAACTGTTGACAATCCGGTCAACTGACAATCTTGGTAGCGACGCGCGACGTGAAAAAGTCGGTCGTTTCGTTCACAATAACAAACTCTGATATCACGGGTAGTTCAAACCACACTAACTTGTATAAAAGTCCCGAAAATTCGCATTAACGGCATGTCTGCTGGTGGTTTCTGGTTTTAATTGCCGTTTTTTCCGATAAGCTTATTTCGTGCGATCTGTATGGTAAAGGCGGGGAGCGTGCGAGCAGTCGTATAGCTAGAGCATGCTGTGCTCATAACTACAAAGTTCAGGGATAGTAACCACAGGGTTAACTCACAGCCTAAATCACCGATTGTGGCCCAACTCTTCCACTTCAATATTTTCAAACATCCTTAGGCAAACCGCAGTCTTCTTGCGGAAGATTGACAACACTGCTGCGTATTGCGCAAATCATGAGAATTATTATTCATTCATCATTATTATGCAGCGCAATACATTGAAGCGAATTTCACTGATCACCACTAAACTCATATTGCATACAACTTAAATGAGAATGTGTAAAGAGGATAGAGATGGGCCTATTTTTAGGGACGGGAAAAAGAAAGTGAACCTCTATGGTCAACACACAGAGTAAACAGTTCAACTGTGCATACATACTACTTCAAGCATTCTGGTCTGATAAGAAGTGACAGCATGATCGCCACTACTATCAGTTTGCTGCCAAGACCTCCAGAGTCTCAAATCATCCACTTGCGGAGTCTTTTGGATCCCAACAGAAAGATTACTACTCGATACAGCTTTTGAATAGCGACTATGAGTTGCGTAGTCTTTGACGAAACAAATAAATATCTAAATAAAACATTTTTTTCACTTTTTTTCCGGATCTCCTCAGCCGGTAGAACGGAACGACAGTCTAGCATTAAAAACGACAACCACCGTAAGACAACCTGGAATGAGTGGTGTTACATAAAGCTTAAAAGTTGTACCCTAGTTACCTAAAAACATGGATTAGTCAAAACCTTCCTGTACGGGGAATGAAAAATAGGCACTCCAGATCAACGACTGAAAGAAGAATAGTTCTTTCAATAAACAATGTCTGAAACGTCACAAAGAACCAAGAGAAAAGTTTGAACCAATAAAATCAGTTGAGAAAAAGGAGAACCCAAGTTCAGTGGCTACGGTATAGAGGTAATCTGTCACTTATTATATCACGCATATCTCTGCAGAGCTTTGATATTAGGATAAATCCGATTTTGGTGTTACAGGAAGCGATATTCTCATTCAACTAGCACACTCCAGTGACCCATTGAAGCTTGAATCAGTTTTCAGAATTATCTAATGAATGCCACCTCTCCCGTCCAAATCGCTGTCTGCACACCAAGACCACTGCGGAAGCGATCGGCATTCGTTTTCTCACACTCAACTTATGTGCACAAAAGAGATTGCCCCCGTACTGCCGCAGATCAAACACACCTATAAAGCATTACAGCGCGCTTGCATAGGAGTGGTGAACAAGTAATGTGAAAGAAGTTGCACTACTCTCCTCATTCTCCTCCCAAGCAAGCATTGTGACCTTCGACTGACTGGAATTTAACCCCTTCAATTTAAAACACAGCTTCTTAGACTGCGAAACATACGGTCACACGATTGACCGGGCATTACCACGTAATCCGGTTCCAAAAATGAAGCCATGATGAGCACGAGGCATAAGACACCGCACTGTACACAAAAGCAACTGACGCAGACTGTGCTTGCCGTGACCGTAGCTTTACCTGGCTGTTCTGTCAACCCCTACTCACTACACGCTTCAACATTGGGCATCTATTCACACCAATGTTGTGCCCTCTACTGTTAGGTTTACGTCTCACAGCTTGTTTTTTTTGGTATGACCAACGAGCTAAACGGAATTCTGTGCAACGAATCAATCAATCCAAGTCATAAACACCATTATACGAAGCGGCTGCACATACGAATTCACATAGACGTTAACAGGCAGATTAGCCGTAACAAATGCGACATACAGGAGTAATTGTGAATAATTGATATCAGATCAGTCAACCCCTTTAAACCTGCGAAACAATGTCGAAACATGAGTGCACTAATGCGACGTTTATCGGATAATTGGAAGATTCAGTACGAACCTCATGCAAATTTACCTGCATGATCTCCTCTATGTTTTTGCACTATTTATCACGGTTCAAAAGGAGACTTTTACAGTTTCCATTCCGTTTCATTGTAAGTGTGAATGGCTTTTACCAAAACGCAAGAGTTAATCCTTACCTACTTTGTATAGTAAAATACACTCTATGAAGTGAATGCGATAGCACACGGTCCACTTTCATGGAGCGACCAAACGTCATCCTTGTCCGAACCACGGCTATTTTACTGGGACTTTATGCAGTTTGCTACGTGTCCCAGAGCTCATGTGGCCAGTTGCCATAGGTCGACGTAACCACGATGTTGTCTAATTTCATTGCGCGACACACTAGGATATGTATCAACAAAAGACAACTCACACCACACACTCTCATCACTTTCCAGTTTACACAACCATACACAAATGTGCAGCGATTTTGATTGCTGCCTTGTGGATGAACGGGTAGAAAGAAGAGTGGAAAGCTGAAAGCCGAGTCTGAGAGCACATGGAGAATCCCGGTAGACTAATCAGTGTCCACAGTCAATGAAATGGTGCACTGATGATGTTGCCTAGCCTGCCTACGAAACGTCAGCAAACAACACTTTCAGCTCGGAGTACACATCAACAGCAATATCCTTACCCCTAGCTATAATCATTCCACAGTATTCTGGGAATGGAGCGATTTCTCTATGGACAAACGAAGGTACTTTTTACGTGAGTTACTGAGCGAGGTTGAGATGTTCGTCCCCCAGCGTCACGTCCTTGATCCTTGACCGAGAAAGCTTTAAACGTGAACAAAAACGAACCCGGTAGTATATGATATCGGTCGACCGGTTAAGGAAGCGAATCACGTCAAGACGGATCGATAAGTAGGTCAACATGCTCTGGTGAGAATGTTGGCATGACTCATCGCAAGAGAGCGATCAGTCGAAAACCTGAATAGCCTAATAAGTAAATTCCACTGAGGCCGCCGAGGTTGTTAAGATTAAAACTGCTACTTTTGAGCCAAACGCGATCGCCTGCGTATGCCTGATATTGAAAGGTACGCTTGATAAGAAGATTATCGATGGTGCACGGATGCAGTAAAAGAGTAATTTACCTGAATAGTAAGATCGAATTTAAACTAATTTAGGAGCTAAGATGAATTGCATTTCACACCATACCATTTGCGAGACCTCTATATTTTAGTTAGTGAGAAAGATGGTGATAGAATGCCGCGGTGAATCTCAAATCCAGCGTACACTGCAGTCATGCGTGAAATGGAACCTTCTCTGCCTCTTTGTCTTTTTTGCTCGCATGGAAAGTAAGGCCATTCACCTTTAATCACCATTGTATAGCGAAATACAGTGAAGCGAACTTCCTTGATTGCTGCCAGACTCGCAATGCATACAAATTAGTGATAACAAACACAAGATATACAGGAACTGGACCTATTTTGAGAGAGGTCAACACACAGGGTACACAATCGAACTCTGCATACATACTCTTCGTAGCATTCTGATCTAATAAGAAATAACAAGGACGCTACTGTTGCAATCTTTCGGACCCCTATCTAGAAGACACCTACTCCACACAATCGCTCTGTGCATTTCTTCATGCCTCGTTTTCACGTCATCTGTTGACCTCTATGGAACGTCTTCTATGCCGGAGCTGATACAGCCGATAAGGTGTGGTACGGGCATAAGCAAAGCGCGTCCCACTCAGCGAAGTCTACTAGGTTGAATTCGTAGAACCAGCGAATTTATTCTCGATAAACCTCCAAAGACACGACGATTTACCTCCAGATTACTAACCCATTCGCTCCATCCCACGTGAGTAAATCTACGTAAACACCGATAATTAATACTTATAGTCGATGGATATCCTCTACTCGCAAATTCAAGGTCTCATAACCCAAAACTAAAACTGCACGAACGGTAGCACAATGTACATGGCCGTTCAACTTCAGTGAAACATCGCGTATATGCCTAAGGTGTTCAAGGTCTGCGTACGTTGCTTGAGTCTTGGAAATGCGTACGGTTATCTCCTTTACTGCTCTACCGTCACTATTCACACGACTACCTAAGCAGGGAAAACAATACTGCGATAGCCGAGCGGAGAAACCCAAGCATGTGCTCTCGCGCACATCTACCCAACCACACACACCGGTCATGGCTGACTAACTTAGGCCCTCACACATCGCCTAACGAAGTGATTGCGGACAGACACACAGGTGAGACGGCGTGTCCACTGTTCCTCCTAACCTTTTAACCCGAGTCGGTTGTCTTACCTGATCAGTGAGTTAAGTGAGCTCAGTCAATACAGTTGTCGGACTACTACCCATTTGGCAAGGGATATAGTAATTGGCGATAGAAATGGTTGAACAATCACAGTTAATGCGACTGTTACTGAAAATCAAAGTCAAAGTTTTATTATGGGAACAACTTACAAGCTCGTGCTTCTCTTGTCCACATAGGATATATACACAAATGAATTGTGACAAGCCGAAAAAGAAGTCACATAGAGCTCTGGATGGGAGATAATAGAGAATGTAGGCTTCAGTGAATTAGCGTTTGCTTTTGGTGGTGTACGAATGTGAGGTGTGCCTAAGTTTCACCAAGTCTCTGCTTGAAAGATTCAATAGTGGGATGGAAGGGCGTTCCAAGAACTGCATACTTTGACTGCAAAAGACTGGCGCCGGCATTCAGTCGACACTTTGGAATCCGTAGCTTGAAACGGTGTCCCCTTAGGTATACATTGATAATATGAGCAGCGATCAACACGGATGGTTTGGGTTCCGCAGTATTTGATACGTCAAAATCAAATTTCGCCGAGTTCGATAGTACTCAGCAGAATATAGCACCAATGCAGTTCCTTGACCACCTTGGCAACCATCCATTGTGGAGACTCAAGCATCTCGCGATCACGTTGAAGTCATGGACTCCAAGCTTGGATGGCGTACTCTGTGTGGGGTCGAATGTACACTGATAGCAAACGTTGGAATAGTGACGATTCAAACCGGCCAAAGACTCGCCGAAGTAAACCGATATTCTTCACAGCAGCGGACAAAATCTTAGTGCAGTTGATCGAGCAGGTTAACTCCTTTCGAACANGGATAGGACTTTGCATTTAGAAACATTGAATTTATTGTCGTTCTCCTTAGACCACTGATAAGCTTCGTTGAGTGATTCCTGAAGTGTTAGAGAGCTCTCGGGTTTTGTTACTGTGTTACAGATTTTGGTGTCGTCTGCAAACAGCAGCAACAAC
>UZAN01043526.1:7844-20290 GCA_900618425.1 Echinostoma caproni
CTCTAAGGCCAGGGTCGTTCCACTAAAAACGGTCTAAATACCCAGGATAGAACTGGCCGCAGAAGTATTAGGCGTGAGGGTGACGAAGATGCTATAAAGATGTTTTCACTTAGTCGAATGAACCGAAACTTACTGGACTGATTTCGCTATATTCCTTCACTATGTTAACAATATACGGACGCGCTTCAGCGCATTTGTTGCAAACGCGTTATCTGTCATTCACGAAGAAACGGAACTGTGTCAATGGCGGCAATGCAGCAGACTACTGCTCCAGGGGTGTGCTGAACTTGGAAAAAATTCAAAACATGGCTACATGGACCGGCTTTCTTGACAGACCAGTCCAGCGAATGGCCCGACGCTCAGATTTCCCCTGTCGCAACGGAGTTACAGGAGACTAAAATGATCGTTACGTCATTCGCTGCTTCAACCAACATTCTACTACAGAAACTGCATCGTTTTTCACGGTGGACGAAGGTGCTGAGGGTGGTTGTCTGGTGCACCAGATTCAAACGACAACTCATTATCCTGAGAGGACTCAGACCTCACGACACCTTGAATATTAAGTCCATCGTTCCAACTGAATTGAAAACAACAGAAACTGATGTTGTTCGTATGGTTCAATTGCAAGCCTTCCCGTCGGAGATTCAGAGGTTGAGCAAGGGGAATTGTGGCTCCGACAGATGTGTATTAAGTTGCAGCTCTCTCCGAAGACTCTATCCAATATTAGTAGATGGTTTGCTGGGAGTAGTTGGTAGACTGACAAACTCCGAATTGGATTTTGATGATTAACACCCCATTATATTGCCCAAAAACTACCACATCACGCACACACTTATCATACATATTCACACGCAGGAAGGTCATGCCGGGGAAAATCGCCTACTCAATACGATTCACCGTCGGTTGTGGATAGTAAAAGGGAGAGCTACAGTGAAGCGCATCGTGGGTAACTGTCTCTTTGTCGTCACCAGAATGCTACATTTAGCAAACAACTGATGGCCTCGTTACCAAGTTTCCGAATACGATCAGGTTGGTGGCCCTTGGCCGAAACTGGAGTGGACTACTTCGGGCCACTTTGGGTTAGATGAGCGTCATCGACGGAGAAACGGTACGGTTGCTTGAATGCCTTCCTACCGTCACGAGCCTTGCATATAGAGACCGTACACAGCATGGCCTGTTAGAGATTCGTGGGTAGATAAGGTAACCCATCGAATGTGTTCTCCGACAACAGATCGAACTTCAACGGTGCACAAAAGGAGTTGAGAAATTGGTTGACGCGGTTAGACAAATGTGCCTTGTAAGACTGGCTGTCGCCATCTCGGACCCAATGGCACTTCAACCCACCCTACAGAGTTCACGGCGGGGGAGTTTGGGAATGGCTCATACGGCCGACACGGGGAATATTAACAGTATTATGTGAACACTAGGCTCCGGACGACGGAACTCTGAGAAAAATTCTGGTAGAGGCGGAAGGAATGGAAAATTGAAAACATCTGCCAGTGAACAGGTGCGCGACATTCGAAGAGTGTGTTTATTGGAGGGAGATGACTACCATAGCGATGAAGTTGTGGAGACACGCCGTGTACAGACTCACATGCCCCATAGTACGAATGGTGCCTCAGTGATAGTAACCCCACCAGGACAACGTAGTATTCCCACGCCCATACCATACATCCTCTCTATACCATTTTCGTGACTGTCTATTTATTTTTTAGTTGAAACACCACTTGTAACATGAACCCGGAAGGTGCAACCCATGTCCTCACAACACTCATCCATTCACACACACACGCACATATACTATCCCCGGGACCGTTGGGTGCCAGCCTCGAACCCGAGAGTCACTTCAAGACTTCAAGAATGCTGAACCTGATTTCATTTGTAAACACTAAAAGTCACACCGTCCACATGTGCCCCTTATTTACACATCAAAACTTTAGCTGTAATGATAGACATTTGATCTACTGTTACCTTTATCGTGTGACTGACTTCGAGCTTGCTGATGCATAGAGCAAATCAGGACGTTGAAGTTATCGGAGGTCAACATTGACGAGTGCGGCGAGGTTTGAACAGTTTATAGTTAGAAGCACCGACAGCAGGGACTAGGTAGGTAAGAATCAGTGACCTGCACCAACCCTTTGACTCAGACAAGCGCAGGAAGGATTTTGGCGCCCGGTGTATTTCACGTTGACTTTTTAAAAATCCTTCCCAATTCACAATGATTGCATTTAGCGTCACTCTGTTCTTGCGTTGCTTTTTTATTAACGTATTCTCACTCACAAACACCCAAAGATTGTTTATCTGCTGACTCGATACCCGCCACATTTCAATTTGGCGTGAATAAAGAGCGTGATCAACCTGTTGGCTCTTGTTGGAAACCTTATTTGGTTCTCGCTTGCTTGAGTGCTTTTAGCCGCATATTTGGGGTTTGCTTTGTTGTAAATTTGTAATGATTTCTTTAATTCAGTACCGTAGAACATTACGGTTCAATCGTGTCTTATTTTGGGACATATTTTGGTTTCGGCTACGCGTCACTGAAGTGCAAATTGGTTGACGTACATTCATCTCCCTTGTGTACCGTGTCGCCGGTCTCCCGTCTTTCAGTATCACACCGATTCTTAGGGATTTCTCATATATTGCACACACGGGAGCCTCCAAATTCTCTGCGAGGAAACGGACGATGGCCGGATAAAGTCCTTCACTTTCCACTGATTTGCCAGGTTTTAACTCACTGAGTATCTTCAGAACTTCGGCTCTGTGTACCTGTAGATTGCTCATTAGAGGAGTTCGTACCTGTGACAAATGTGAGGGGTAGCTGCGCCCATCACCCATTTTATAAACGCTTTCAAAAAATCTCTTGAGTGTCTGGCATTTCTCTGTCTCTGACGACACTTCTTCCCCCACCTGGTTTCGTAGGACCTCAGCCGATTGCTTTGGGGCAGCCTTCGATTGTACATACGCGTAAAGCCTTTTGGGATTGGTTTTAGCTAGCTGAACCATCCTCAATTCACGTTTCATTTTACCTTGTTTGATAAACTTGTTTGCGTAATTTCGGGCCATTTTGTAGGCCGACCACCTGCGTTGTCCCCCAACATTTGAATAATCCCTCCTTTACGCCCCCTGGAAGTTATTGCTCTCTTTACGGGAGTTTTCCACCATAAAGGGCCTTGAGAATTTCTCCTCGGTTGCAATGGCACGTACCCGTCAGTGAGTGTTCTCAAAGTACGCCCCATTTCTTCTATACTTCTTCTATGCTAACCCTCCTCGAAGATAGAACCAGCGAAATTTAGCACACCTGGACATTTTGGGTGCACTGCACTATTTGATTTTCATGGTTGAGCACATCTTGTCTGACTATGACAGCTACACCAGCCCCCAATGTGCCTCCTTTCCTGTCCTATCTGTGGACTGTGAACCGACTCTAGACTGGATCGAGTATGTGGAAGTCCTACGTTAGCCACGTTTCAGACAGGACAATCACCTCTGCCTTTGTTCCTGCAGCCACTGTGGCCAGCTCTGCCCACTTACTCCTAATACTACATGCATTGGCGGGCAATAGTACCAATGCTTTTTTTGTCCCCTAACGAGTGGTGTTTGTTCACTTGGATTTTCTCTTCGGGCGTACCAGATTAGTCAGTCCGTGTTTTGGCTGATCTACGGTGCCAGCTGCTACTGCGACCACTGTTTCTTCTAGCTCGGGGAGCTTGGAAACGTATGCTCGTCTCGGTGATGATACTGGCTGGCTGGATGCGGTATTCTTCGATTTCATTGGATTCTCATTACCTAAAGTGGGGTCCTCCAAGATGTCCTCAATTATTACCACATTTGGGTTTGCTAAGATCCGTGGTACCCTGAGCAGCTGCTTTAACGCAGCCCCAATTCGTTCTCTTTCCGTCTTGTAAGTTGACGGTCTTCTACTCATTGCCCTCATTTGAGTTTCATCAGAGACTACTTTTTATCGCCCTTTAGTGGCACCCTAAGTCTGGTTGGGATGGTAGAAGATCCCCATTTAGTGGTATGGTGAATTCCACCAGTGTTGATCCAGTGGGTGCCTGCGGTGCTTCCGGGGTGCTGTTTTCCACCTTCCAACCCGGTGTAATGTCCAATGTCCAGTGTACAAATGGAGAAAGCTCGTTGTCTTGTAGTTTTGCTTGTTTCTTGATCTTTATGAGGTTCGGAAATTTCTGTTTTATCTTCCTTTATTCTTGTAACTTGAAAGTGTAAGCAAAAGGAGATTGGTAGGTTGTTTTTGACTATTTTGCAGATTAGTTATTCGCAGTCAGTTAGCTGGACCGATTTATACGCCTTGCAAAGTGTATTGCGTGGACAGTCCAGAGGTTCACCTTACATCACTTCGAGGGTACTCTAGGTTGCTGTCCACTGTCGAGGTGAGGCCCACGGCAAATTTATCTAGTCTCTGCTTTAAACACGCTGTCGTAGGCTCAGAGGCCAATACCTCGGGTGATGATTTCCAAGCGGATGTGGCTAAGATGGAGAAATATAACCGTTTGCTATTAGTACTACTCTGATGATGCAAGATGGTCTTGGAGTGTCCTCACAGGTTTCGGTACGGCGATAGTGCTATTTTTCACTGTTCGGGGACTCTGGGTTGATCCTATTTTGTGTGTCAATATTAATTCCCCTCTCAGCCTCCTGTAAGAAAAGGTGATGAAGTTGGGCGGCTCAAGCCTGTCCTCTTAGCTAAATTACGGTATACCGATGACTTGCTTCGTGGCTTTTCTCTGAACCGCTTCCAGTGCTTTAATGTCTCCTACTGAAGTCGCGGGGGAGGGTGGGGGAGGGCACGCTTGAATAATATATTGGGGCTTACGTACATTCTACATAAGATTCTGAAGCAATCAGGCCCCAGTCTTCCCAGGTTTCGGTTTATTAGGCTTCTCGTTTCACTTACCTAGCGCGGTTTTGTGAAAAGTTTGGACGATTCGACATAGCCGACCTTAGATCTGTTCCCTGTTCAACTACCATTGGTAACATCGAGTTAAGGTAGTATCTGCTGTCGGTTTCTCCCCTAACGTGTACCACATGGCATTTTGATTGGTTTAGTGGGAGACCGTTTTCGAGTCTCCACCGTCCGGCCACGTCTAAGTTGCGTTGGAGGATTACTCTGTACTCCTCTTTTCTGATACTGTGCCAGATCTTGACATCATCTACGTACAAGAAGCATTTAGTTGTTAATAGTCCCGCCAAGTCACTGATGAGGAGTATGAAGAGCAAGGGACCTAGTATAGGTCCCCGTGGTACTCCACTTAGGACTAGGTGGCTTGAAGGCTCCCTGTTTACCCGGATCTGGTAATACGATCAGTTAAGTAGTTTTTTAGCCAGCTTAGCAACCTTCTCGTTTTGCCACAATCGATGAGTTTATCGCATAATTTGCGATTTGGTACGTTGTCGAAAGCATTGGAGAAGTCCAGGAATATAATATCCACGCCATTCCCCATGTCTGCTTCTCTTGCCCAATTGTCTATTGCCGTCCGGAGGTTTGTTAAGCATTGCCGGCCTTGCGGAATCCGTAATGCTGTGGTTTGGGGAAGTTCAAGGGTTTAACTAGTTCTCTTATTCCATCGTGTATTATGCGTTTACTTACTTTTGAAAGTATGGAAAGAAATGCTGAGGTCACGGCTATTTTTAGGGCTCCGAATATGTCGCTATTGATGGGTGACCGAGCGAGAATCAGATTTTTTGTTCTGCCTCGTAGTCTCTCACCTCCACTGGCGTTCACTCCACTGGAGTTCGCCCCGTATGCTTATGACCCTAATCCAATGCTTCCATCAGAGTCGCAGCTTCCCGTGTTGTTGGTCTAGTTGCTTGAGTTTTAGTCTTACCACTGTTCACATTCTTCCCTCTGCTCGTCACCGGTTTCTGTTTCAGAGAGGCGATTGGCTCTCCCTTTAGTTTCAATTCAGTGATCGGTGCGCTCATTAGAGGCTTCCTAGGGACCACTCTCCTGTTGAGTGCCCTGACGTTTGGTGGTGTGACCTAATCCCTGAGCTGGCAGTAATGCGTAGCCTTTCCTCTTTCAGGTGGATAGATTCGGTAAATGGAATAACTAGTGACTGAACGGTTGGTTTATTTTCAGCCTACCTACAGAGTGGGCATACGTATTGCACTGCATCTATAGGATGAGCAACAAAATCGTTGTAAGTATCAATAGTCACTGTTTTGTCGCAGTGTCTGTGTCTGTCGCACCTATAGCAGCTCAGAGCTCTTCTTTTGCTCGAGACTGCTTTCTTAAACACCTGATACAGCTCGATTTCTCAGCCTCTAGGTTGGTCGTACTTAATACGCCATGCGTGTTTTTTCAGTTTTGTCATATCCATTTTTCGTAGCATTTAAGTAATCTACATAGAAAAAAACCATTCTTTTGAAAGTTAATAACAATGATGAACGCAATAAATGTTAGACAAACTTGTTATGCAATTAAAACGTATTAGAACGATACCGCGTAAATTGTGCTGTGAGAGTAACTCCCCGTTTTGGTCCTTCGTTTGATCCCGTGGCCTGCTAGGTTAATTTGATCCAGTGATCATCTCTGTAACGTCCGAAACTATTCAGAATATTCCCTCCTAATTTCGTTGATCTTCTTTGCTCCAAAATTCACACAGTGCGCCAATTCTATTAGGTAGGTCGCGCGTTCAGAGTGCTAGGCTGTTGGCGGATGTTTGTAGCTTCCAACAGTGCCTATATTTAATTCCAGTGATCAACCTTGACGTTTTGCTTTGTCCAATATCCAATGCACTGGCGGAGAAAGCTCCATAGAGCTTATAGATTTTTCTGTTTCTTGAGTGTTCACGGAGAGATCTGGTGCCTGTATGAGGTTCTGTGAACTTTATTTTCGTTTTGGTTTCAACTCCAGCCAGTTACCTAAGAGAACCAGTAACAGTGGTTTGAGGAATTCTGACAAAGAAGGAAAAATTGATACCCAGTCGAGATATGAGCCAAGCTGATGAAAATGGGCTGCTACATATGCATTTAAATTACAAGCTGCAATAGTTACCGTGTCAGGTATGCTGCAATGACCAGCCAGCGGTCCGCCTAACATTGCTGGCAGAATATTCAATTCCCCTAGTTATAAGGGAACCCCGACTTAAGACAAACGTATCAAGTGTAAGCTTGAAGGAATTCTTCATTGTTACGAAGACAACGTCTTCCGGAAGCGCATGCAGATATGCTTTGTACAGAGAAGTGTAACCGTCTGCTGTTTGTCTGGCACTGTTGCTGTTTGCCAGCCATCGAGTGACCCCGTAAATGTTGGTTAGACAACCGGGTTAGTAGCTCCTTGTTTGGGTGATCTGGTAATGTTACAATTTCGTGCATATGCATTAGGTCCCGCGTAGACGTCTGTAAGGCTGCACAAGTTTAACCGTTGCAATCTCTCCTCGTCTGTTAGATTGGAAAGACCTACAACTCTTTTAGTTGTCCTACGTTGGACTGCTTTAAGAGCATTTTTGTCTTTCATCAGTACTGGGACAAGGCTATAGATATTATTTTCTATGTGTGGCCATACGCACGTGTTGTACATTAGCCTAAAACATTTGAGCTCCTTTTTGCTGCGGGATCTGTCAATGAGGTCCTGTATAGTCTTGAAGTGATTCACGGGTTCGAGACTGTTGCTCGAATTTCCCGGGTCCTTGAAAGGTGTCTGTGATTTTTTTTCGGTTGACTTTTTTCTACGACAGAGAATACTGACAAGAACTTTGTGGGGTTCCCCGCTCAAGACGAGAAGTAAAATGAAGAATTGCGAACGCTCGTTTTTTTGAAAGTGACGGTCAAGACGAAGTTTGAGAACCACCTTACTGGGAATGATGACTATCTCATCAGGAAGGGCATTCCATTGGGATATCACTTTGAAGGTAAAAAATGAGACACACAGAGTGATTCTCGGTCGGTGCTTAAAGATGTTTTGCCATGATCTCGAGTAGTGTCAGAGTCAGCAATGATAAAGAAGTTTTCAACTGTACCCCTGTCGAATATATAGGTAAGGAGAAATAGATCTTCCCGAATGCGTCCAATTTCCGACGGATGTAGGCCCAATTGTCGAAGTCGCGTTAGGTAGGGTAGGTCCCTAAATCCAATGACAGATTTTGCAGCGGCCCTCTGTACGCGCTCAAGACAGTTACGATCTGGGATGAGACCGGGGTGTGCAAATTGGCTTCCGTACTCTAAGGGACAGCGGATAAATGTTCCGTAAAAAAGAGGAAATTCATTCTCTAGAATACGGAGTAAACATCTTTTCACGAGGTTCAGGTCGCTAAAAGCAGCCTTACTGTGGGAACCGTCTATCGTAAAATGGTAAGCCGGGTGACCATTGAATGCCATTCAAACACAATTGTCTTTGTTGATTGGAAGATTCCATTCCAGTGACCAGCATTTAGTAGCATCAACTGAGGTCTGCAAAAGAGAAGTGTGTGTATTCCAGATGGTGACATCATCGGCGTACATCGCAATTCTTGATGACACTAGATTGGGGCTTAGAACGGATTCTCGGGAACACCGGTTGTAATTTAGCTGCGCTTAGTTGAAGATTTACCAAAGCGCACAGCAAATGAGCAAATTGTGAGGAAGCTACGAAAAAGTGCCAGCAATGCGTCCACAGTCCCGTATGCTGCAAGTTTGTGGAAAAGAGGGTTGTGTGGGACCTTGTCAAATGCCTTCCAAAAATCGATGAAAACTGCATGAGAGATCTTGCCGGAATCGTAGGCCTTGGTCAGACTATCCATGACAGCCATAATAATAATAATAACGGTATATTTCGCGAAGCCCGCGAGGCATGCTAGTGCACATGATCAAAATGAGAAAAATGAACGGTTGAGACAAAAGATAATAGTATATCCATTATGCAAGATAGGACAGTCAGAAATCCGTGCTGGAAACGAGAAAGAAGGTTACTGACGCTAAGATGCTTAAGGATTTCCTCTTTTATAAGACGCTCAAAAATTTTGCTGGGGATGCTAGCTAGGGAAATGGGACGGTAGCTAACAGGGAAGTATCTACCGGCTTTTTCGTAGATAAGAAAAATAACATCTTCTTTGAAGCTTGTGGGAAAGATTCCGTCATCCATACTGCGTTGGAAGTGAAGTGTACGAGGCAGCCAGTACACCAGCTGACTCCATCAATAACCTGGAGTGTATATCAGCATGTCCCACGGAGCAGTACGGATTAATGCTCCGGAGTCTCTTTCTAACACTATCCTGTTATAAAGGGATGGATCCTAGGGATGAAGTTGTATCTAGCGGCTGCAGAATGGGGTGATTGAGGCAATTGAGGAGGGGAGTGGAAGGTTTTCTGGAAGTGTGATCAAGAGGCAGTTACCACCTCTGTTGGGGATGAGGAAATTGACCCGTTTGAGTTAGTGAGAGCTATAGGGCAGAAAGAGGACTAACGCAAGCTACGGATGGGTTTAAAGAAAGTTTATTTTTTGAGCATTGGTAAGAATATCTATCTGGGTGTGCCTCTTATGTTCCCGAACTTTGTGTCGACAGAGGTTTCTAACTTCTTTAAAAGCATCTCCATCGGCCGTGAGACGGGTATTCATGTATCTCGCAAAAAGCTTAGCCCTTGTATCTAACAGTCGGCGAATTGGACGAGCGAGAGGGGGCTAAGAATTAAAGGCAATTCAAATTCGGAGAACAAATTTCGAGTATGTGAAAGAGATGACCTGCTCTATGTGCCTGGTTAGGCCTTCAACAGACATTTCAGAAAAAGAANAAGAACAAATGCGTAGTTGCGGAAATCGATTCACAGTCTGGAAACTTTTTTGAAGGAGGGAACGTATCGAGTGTTCTCACCAAACAGATTCCAAGCTTCCTTTCTTCGCCATTCGAGCACAGTTATTTGAGAAGCTAATTTCCCAGATTAGGATTGACCCGAGGTTGTTGACTTGCTCTACAACTATTAAATCCGTGAACTCACGTGGTCTCACGGGGATTGACGGGCTTGAAAATCGAAGTTTTTGAATAGCCCGGGTTCTGGTGGTAAGTTTACTGTTAGGTGACGAACGGAGGTTCTCGAAGTAGTTGTCTGTTACTCGGTATCCAATTGCGTCTGAAACTATAGACGGTTAGGAGTGCTNAGGAGTGCTGCCGTTCGACTATGTTTTCCTGCGCTTGTACATAAGTAATAGTCAACACCAAGTAAACTTGGCTCATAAAGCATTTGTCACTACATTGTTCCAATGGCGTCCCACGTTACAAAAGTCGGTCCAGACAGCCAGAACGCACAACCAAACCATGCAATCGTTCTTTCAGCAGTCGAGGTAAAAGAAAAAATCAGTTCGTTGGGTAGATACAGGGGATGGCATGGGTCTCCGTCCTTACCTTGACAGAACCTCATCCGAGGCTTACTTGGTACTGGACATACTGGTTGATCCAGAGCTACATAACTCGACTGCTCTGATTAGTATTTTGGTGCCTATAGGATTGCACTGTTTGAGGGTGTCCGGACGCTTCAGTGCCGTTTTCAGTTAGGGAGTCAATACCTTTGTGCTCTTACTCGACTCCGGTCTTCGACTGCGAATGAATAACCAAGAGAAATTCTTCCGTCAAACCACGTACGTTTATTTTCTTTTTTTTACTTTCTTTTTTCCTTTTCTTCGGTTTTCTTTCTTCGCCATTTTATTTCTTTTTTCCCCTTGTTTTTGTTTCCTTAATAGATTCACGGGATAACTCACTATTTCGACGGCTCCTGCGGCTTGGACCTGGTGACTAATTTTATTTTTGATTTCTTATTATTACTGCGTTCACCACCTTAGGGCGTTGGGAGCCGACCCGAGTTTATCCTGTCGCCAGTCACTCACTGCCTTATGTTCCTCGTATTATTGCCTAACCGGTGTTTTTCTATTTTTCCAGTTATAAGTTCTTTCTGAGCCATTAAGGATAAAAATCCCGCTGCCTTGCATGAATGAGGGTTGAGTCTAGTTGTGAATGGGTTTTCTATCACCTGTGTGAGTAGACCTTCGGGATACATACCGAGTGACCAGTTGTCTGGTTTCCGGTCTTGTTTGCAGGATGCAGCTCTGCCATCAGTGAGGATAAAATTTAGGGGGTCACATATCCACATCTTCCCATTTGTAAACACACAATGTACGACAGTCGCAGCAATCAAAGGCCGGTGCTCAGATACCAGAGGTTGGAGTCGTTCCCATTGCCGGTAACGGTATGGCGAACTGAGAGCCAGAGTACTATCAGCTATGTGTTGGTCAGGTAGCTTTTTGAGGGCTTTAGATGACTTTTAGGCATTTATATTCCCTGGAACAGTTTGAAAGTGAGTACCTTTTAGTCCTGAGCGCCATAGCCTAGGACATAATACTGCACCTCACATTCCGCATTTCAGACAAATCTCATTGGCTCGCAGTGTTGGAAGCCACAAGATCAGTTAACAACACATCCGTCTGGACGCATGATTAGCCCGGGACACACATCGTCCTGTGCAAACTGAACTGAACATCGATAGACCTGCTCAGAGTGGAACCCCAGCAGCTATTGGAGATTCATTAGAGAAGTTGGTAATTTTGTCGAGTGTCGAGTCACCGATCCAGGGCAGACATTCTTGTATCTAAAGTATTATTGCCACGGGAAATCCCGGAACGCTATTGAAGAATGTATAATGCTACCAAACGAATTTGGGTATAGCCGAGCAAGGGACAGCTCGAAGGAACTGTTTGATCAACCATTTCACGTGGCACGGGCGCTTATAGACGGGGTGCTGGCCGAGGCCCGTAAAGCGAGAAACAAACCGGAATCGTTGATGCGAGTAGTAACGAAGATACAAAACTGCTTCATTGCCCTGACTCAAATGAATTACAAAACAGATTTAAATGCCCTATACACCCTAGAAGCAATAGTACAATGCCTCTCAGCTGACATACAACAGCAATGAGAGGAGAAGGCAGTGATTATCGGCCGTTTAGTGCGGGAACCGAATTTCACCGAGCTGACGGAATTCATCTGTAACCGTGCCAAGGTCACCAGTAGCCGCTTCGGACAACTCGCTGGCATAAGTAAGCGGGAAGAGAGGCATCACGCCAGGGAACGAACCTACGATACCCCTAGAAGCTCTGGGAATATAAACAACTATGTAACCTTTGGGGAACGTGGGGCACCCAGATGCTCTATGTGTCATTTGAATCACGATCTATCAGCATTTGAGAACGTTGTGCAGCTAGATGTTTCGGACCGTTGGGAAGCAGCCAAGAGGCATAGCGCGTGCTTTATCTGTTTAAGCGGTTAACTTCGCGCGGCTAGTTGTAAGAACCGAAGCACAGGCGGTGAAAAAGTGTGTCAGGGAAGCCGCCATACCCTCTTGCATTCTCTAAGATAAACGCAGTTACCAACACCTCCGAAACCCAGCGTGTCTACTATCGCAATCAACTGGCAAGCAAGTGCGTCTCGGGGTAACACTAGTCGGCATACTAAGTCCTACGGGGGGGG
>UZAN01043527.1:0-25671 GCA_900618425.1 Echinostoma caproni
GATGTGGAATAAACATTGATCAATAAAATGGGAGCGGAGGGAGGACATTTCACAAATGCGGAGAACAGACAAACTTTCTGGCACAAATGTGTCGCCACAATTTGCCATGCTGACTATATATACTTTTTCAACTTCATGTAAATCCGATGTAACTTCAAGTGAATCCAACTAATTGCACTCCATTGGAAACCCCGTAACATTTTTGTCGTTTTGGCCGTCAAATGTCACCGATTGGACCAGGCCTGCCTAAACGCCGTCCAGTGTGAATGAACTCACTTCACCGTAAACAAACAAAAGTATATTTTTAGTGATTTAACGAGCAAGGTTGAATGTTTCGGAGGGTGGGTCGAGGTGGGCCGTTCTCCCTCCGCTCCTTCACCCCCCACCCCGCACCCCCCACACACGAACCCGCTCCACCCGGGAACGTTATGTTCGTAATCGTTGATCGAGTGTGCATCATAGATACGAATGAACGAACTTCTGTCGGTCGGGTAAGGAAGCGAATCACGTCAGGATGAATCGATATGTCGGTCACCATACGTGAATGTGAGCAGGATTTCTTGCAGGAGTGGAGTCAGTCTGACCGCACAATAACCCAATGAGTTAATTCCGTTGAGGCCGAATTTCCCTCGAATAAAATCGATTCCCTTGAATCAAATGCGATTGCCTACGTATTTCTGCAATTGAAATGCACATTTGACAGGATTTTTAACAATGGTAACAATGGTGAAAGAAGGAACAGTATTTCACCTGGATAGTAAGCTCAGATTCGAACCCATTCACTAGCTAACAGAAATCACGAG
Source organism: Echinostoma caproni (assembly GCA_900618425.1). Lineage (NCBI taxonomy): Eukaryota > Metazoa > Platyhelminthes > Trematoda > Plagiorchiida > Echinostomatidae > Echinostoma > Echinostoma caproni. The sequence goes on from UZAN01043527.1 coordinate 804, forward strand.
TAACTGTGATTCAAACTTGAAGCATATTTTTTTTGTCATTCCCTGGCTGGTTAATACATTTAATCCACAATGCCAATGGCAAAATTCCGTCACATGCGTTTTCTTCCTCCTCTACTCAGCTTTATCGCATAGATTCTTATCTTTCCTGAATCGTTGTATACCCGTCGCGTCTTTTCATATAACATTTACATTTTTGCGATCATGGTTTAGTGAATGAGGCATGTGGTGATAAGAATGAGTGACAGTTATCTATGATCCCACACGCGATGAAAACTCTGTACCCGGTGCTCTATGGGGTATTAAGTAGATGTCGGTAAATTATTCTCCCACGGTTGTTTTAATATTGATTTTCGAGTTAGAAAAAACGTTCAGTGGCACCGCGGATGCCACTTTGAAGTAAATTTCCCGTATGTGTTACCACGAAAGATTGCGCAATCGAGCTACCTAACATAATGTTGGAAAACAGTGACATTTTTTCTTTTATGAACTTAGCTGGGCGGTTGTGTAGACAATTCACGTTATTACTCGAATTCTCTGTAGTCACTTTCGTCTTCTGGATTATATTCATTCCGCTATGAACCAACCCGGATTACGAAAAGTAATGCATTTTTCCACATGTAAACTTGCCGGTTCTTATTTAAGCAGATTTAGGCGGTTGATTTGTTCGCACGATCACCGAAAACACAAATTTGATGCGTTCAGTCAAACCTATTCTGTTTTGTCATTGTCCGTTTTGTCCATATTGCAATGATTAATACCTGGGAGTTATTTTTGACGAACAGCGAAATGTCGAAACAGACCGGTCGGCTTTCTGCACAAGACACCCAGACGATTCAAGAAGTGTGTGAATCGGCCTGTGAGTTGTGATCACCTACTGCTATTTGAAAGGGATTAAAAGGATAAGCCAATGGCAGCTGACATATTTTCTCAACAATGTGTGGGCATACGCAATTCATGCCCAAGCCAGTGAACCCTAATATTCTGAATTCGATAAGCTAGCAGGTTCATCCCTGTCAAGCACGCAGACACATGACGGCTTGCCTCCTGAATACTCCTTCGCTCCATCGCGTTTGGGCTAAACTATGTAAACAGCGACAATCGAAATAACTACAAAATCATTGAATAGGAATCGCAAACCAGGATACCTGAATGAACTCCGCTGCTGGTGACGAACCGCCTACTTAGTTTGTTATAATCCCTCACTCGAACTGAGGTGCGAATAGCGACCTCAGTAAGTTAGAGTACATCGGAAACATTCTTTTTCGCGGGGGGCTTCACGATAATCGTAGTAGAAGGCTCCTCTAAGGTTAGTGGTATTCGATTACAACCAAAAGGTTAATCAAATACCAGAAGTGATGAGCCTCCGCTACAATTAAGAGAATAGGAAAGGTAATACAATGACACTCTTTTGAGTCTTTTCTTCCTAGATATGTTCAACACGGACAATGGCACGAGGCGTTTAGACATGAGATTATAGGGATTGATGAAACCAACTTCAATCTAAATTGCTCAAGATATTTTGGGTGCTCACCAAGTAGCCAACGGTGTCGAATACCAGTTCAATAGGAAGAAATCTATACATCATAGGTTCTAGGAATGCTAATGGGTTGTTGAAATATATTCTGAAAAGAGGATCCCACAACTTCCAATTTTGTCGATAATGGTTGCAAAGGTCACTGATCAGCATTGAATCCGACTGAAATGATATTGAGCATTACGAAAAGTTACATCAAAACGCAGCTCCGAAATCAACACATGGCGGGTAAGCATGGCTTGTTTGGAGAGCATTGTTTGTGATGCCAAATCTCAAATCACGAAGTATCATTGTCAGCATGCATCTAATCATTATTGAGCAGCTATAAACATGCTTGTTTTTTAATAAATTTGATAGTTAGTTTGTTTCAATCGCTGAACGGTCTGTGAATGGGAGATATAAGTCAGAAAGTCTAACCACTGTTGAAGTCAATATGCCGAGTACTTGAGAAATTTCGTAGAATTTTGAACAGATTTACCATTACAGTAGGCTGGTTTTACATTTGAAGATTGTGGATAATTCCACATAGAGGGAGGCCCTCGGTAGGTAGTGTTTTCCAGGACACGTGGTGATTAAAGGCAAATCAAGACAGGCGGTTCGAACATTGGTAAAATCAAACGGTCATGCATAACCCGCAGACTAGGTTGGGTTGGTCAACGTTTTGCATTTCGTTGGAGTGAAAACGGTGAAAACTTCCAAACACTGAAGTTCATCCCAGTTTAGTCAAAATAATCAACACAAGGTGGATTTATTTTATTTCGAATAAGCTAGGAGTCATCTTTGATCAGAGTGGCGAATGGTTCGAGGGGAGAAACTAACTGCACTCTTCAATTCAATCATCTTATGCATCCTAAGTATCTTGTTAAATGTGCATTTCAATGTCAGAAATAGGTAAGCAAAAGCATTTGATTCAAAGGAATTTGTTTTATTCGAGGGAAACTCGGCCTCAACGGAATTTACTCGTTGGGTTATTGAGGGCTTAGGCTGACTCCACTGATGGAATGAATCATCTTGACTTTCACGACTGGGCATGGTGACCGACTTATCGGTCCATCCTGACGTGATCCACTTCCTTACCCGACCGACAGAGGTCAATTAACTCCGTTTGTTAGTTCGTATCTATGCCGCACACTCGAACGACGATTACGAACATAACGTTCCCGGGTGGAACGGGGGTGTGCGCTTAGTAACTCACTAAAAATAGAACTTTTATTTGTTTACGGAGAAGTTGGTTCATTCGGATTGGACGGGGTTTAGACAGGCCTGGTCCAATCGGTGATATTTGACGGCCGAAACACCAATAATCTTACGGGGTTTCCAACGGCGTAATTGATTGGATTCACTTGAAGTTACAACGGATTCAATCAGTATCAATCACGGAATATGTAATTTGAATTGAGTAACAATTGAAAGATACTAATACAAGCCTTAATTCAATAGGAGCTTTGAAATTATAGTTAACCATCCTTCACGCGCCATATTTTAAGGCAGGAAACATCAAACTCACATTCGTTATGAAATAGGGAAAAACCTAGCTTCGTGCAATATTTCCGTAGCGGGCTCGTTCTTTTTATTAACTAAGCAGTTCACATACTAAGTGAAATGCCAATTTTGAAGCTTAATAGCCAAAATATTACTTTTATCCATAAAGCTTTGATTTGGTCGAACAATTATAAATTGCTGAGATACTGTAATGTTCCTTTATAAATGAAATGGTTATACATATAATCATGTATATTTTTGAATATCAGTTTTTGCAGTTAGTATGAAGTGAACTGAGTTTCGTCTGGTCGCTGATTTCAGAAATGTTTTGCAAAGGTATTCTCGAAAGCTGACATGATATCTTCTGTTCCCGTGGGAAGGTGATGTTTCACTTACACCTCGCCAATACGTTCTCTTATTTTGGTGGTTATTGTCGTTTTGTAGAACTTACTTCGCCGTTTAATTATTGCTATTGCTAAAGCAATCGAACAGCTTTATTTAGAAAGAGATGTTAGAAACATATGTGTATGTGGGCGAGCGCGGTATGCGGGAATTGTGAACGGTATGTGCAATGATTAATATCCTCTCAATGCCAACTTCAATCATTCTCCAGTTGTATTAAGTGAAGGAAGATGTAGAATAATTGAGGATGCGCTTGATATGGAGCACTTGTGATTGAGTTACCGCTTGAATAACGATTTAATAAGTTATTTTTAGCGTTTAAACATTCATAGGAAAGCAATTAAGGTTAAACACGCAGTTGCCATGTAAAACCAACGATATCCTAGGAATGAAAAAACGAAAGGGAACAGTATTACTTGGGCTCCGATTGATTTGATTATTTCATTTGTTCAATGATACAAATGATGAATAAATAAACACTGGGCCTTCTAGTCTTTTAGGTAAGAAACCAAGGTTTCGGAAAGCAGAATGCAATACATCAAAATATCCGCAGATAGAACAATGTGCATGATTCGACGTCACGAGAGAGAGAAATGGAAACAACGCACTACTTCTGAGTAGGTTCATGGAAATTGGAACGATTCTAACAAGGTTTTTGACTGACAAAAGGAAACATTCTTTAATCCATAGGAACCAAATATCTAGAAAGAAAAAAACTTCCAAAAAGTAATCGTGAAAATAAAAATAAGGCTTGATAAATATAGCATGAACCCCATGTCTTCCAACCCCGGATACTTACACAATCTGACTGAATTTAATCGGAGGAACAGCAACGTAGTATGCATAACGATCAACGGAGGAGTTATGTAGGCAGCAATTTTGAATTACATCAGATCCCGTAATGGAAAGACGCGCACATTGGTAAACAACAAATATCAGTGCACATTACTTAACGAATCCAAACATTGTTATTTAAAGGAAACGAAACACTATCCTCGGTCACAGCGTGCATTTAGTTCATATAAAACTACACAACAATAACACCTTGGAAGAACGTTGGTGGACAAAGCCCTCACTTGTCGGTGATCTAATGGGGGAACATCATCAACCATCTTGGCCAAATTACAATTTGTTCATGACAACTTGAATCATACGAATCCCGTAATCAAGTGAGCAAAAATAATAGACACCGATTTGATTGTTAGCAAAAATGATGAAGGTCTAACTCTGTCGGCAATGTTTAACGGAGTATGGTGTTCAGCTTCTAGTCTAGAATAGAGAATTTCTGGACAACCTAAAGGCCACGTATTTTCACAAATATGCGTTAACCAGTGGTTAATATACTTTCATGACTGCCATCTTTACATCAAGGGGTCGGAAGGTATTGAACGCAAAACATTCCGGTAGCTATTGCAATGGACATCGTTCACAAATATCATCCTTCGATGTGACTCTTCAATGATATATTATTTGAGTTGACTGACACAAGCATAAACATTGCGTTCAACCGATCCCATTTAAAGTACGATTTCCTATTCATTCACACTGTTATTTACAGAAAAAGGGCGACGATATTAGATTATGCGTTTGATACACCTGTACACGGGTCGACTTTGGGGTTGATTGGCAATGTACAAGTGGAGTGAACACCTGTCTGATTTGAAACATCTAGCCCGACGAATTCGTCTAACATTATTCAAAAACAGTTTCGACAAACGATATTCCCATTTGTACTTCATTGACGGGTGAGTTATATGTGACAAATTAACCAGATAAAGATGGTTGGATACCTGTTGAGTAAACGGAAAACCATTTGATAAATTATGATGTGCTCCATGTTTGCATCTGACAGCAAATCAGATTTTACAGAGGTGGACATGTTGCGTTGTTCTCGCGTGTTTTTGGTGTTACAGGAGCGAAGTTTTATTTTTTCATTCCCTAACCCAAACTACTTCACTGAATCGATACAAACGACAAACCATTGTGCAAGACCGGTGACAGAACAGAGAAAAATGACTGAGTTTTCATAGAAATATACGGGTACATACCTCAGGGTACCCATGATGCACAATCCTGCAAAAATTCGTTCCTACACCCGACTTGGTGAATTAAAACGGTTTTACTTGAAACAATGGAAAACAGAGAAAACGTTCTTCAAGAGTCCACGTCAAATCTGGAACTGAAGAGTAAACAGGCGATCTTCTAATATCTCCGTCACGATAAAAGTTTGACCGACAAACCTGCGGTATGATACTTGCTAGTTTTACATATCCCAGAGCAGAACAATGGTTACCAATTTCAAAATATCAATCATGAATGAATTGGAGACGTTGTCGGAAGTAACATTTTCTCAACCGTCAAGTTGTTCTATCAGAAGTTACTGTATGAAATTTGTGGTGTAATTTTCCTCAACCTAATCGAATCTAGTGCTCATTTAAATATATTGCTTTAGNCGTGAATAGTGCGAGCGAATCCAAACCGAAGTGCGTTCCCGCACTGTCTTTGTTACGTTGTGTGCGCGTTCTGTGTAGGCCTGTTATTGGTGTACATCCATGCTGTATTTATTTCTCCCTATCAAATTACTGACAAATAGCCCCATATATTCAACAAACTGGCATAATTTGCTCTTGGTTGTGCGGCATCATTTTAAGGGAAGTCATAGGATTATCATTCATAGTGCCCTGGGATCATCGAGAACTGTGAACACACGTTATTCACATTTTACTCACGGCGATGAAATCGCGAAAGATATCTGGGCCCAATGTTCCGTGGAATCGTCGGTGCACATATATATTCTCATCATGTATTTTCATAAGTGAATGCTGTTGGATTTCATTCGAGTTGGTATTCAGTATTATCCCATCAAATAAGAGAACGTCATTTGTTGTATTCTATATTCCTTTATCAAATTGATAAGCAAAGTTTGAGAATAATTTCCATCCCTGAAGCATTGTGGTAAAAGTGTTACTAGATTCTGAGCGTAACCCTACATTCCGTTTTCGGGTTCATCTTTATGTTACCATTTCTTCAAGCATTACGGCAAATTCGAGTCGATGTTCTGAAATTTTCCAGTATTTAGCAGCCACCGGCTTTCCATGAAAGTCGCCTGAATCTGAAACAGACTATTTTGAGCTTGTTTATTTGATACTTTAAACTGTATGATAGCTCATCGGTGATATTTATTTTGTGCAGTTTTACCAATCACGAGCAATGTTTAACCTGTGTCTCTCCTTTGACTGTAGTCCATTAGACATAAAGACGACCGTTTTTAACCTCCATCCTACAGATTTATGTTGAAGACATGTATTTTTTATGAGTACGTTTTCGGTAATCATTCATATAGGTTTTATTCACAGTTGTTTACAATTACGTTCCTCCCTCTGGTGACCCTGTGACCACTGGTTAACGTCACAGTTCAAAGTTGATCACTAGAGTTTGATGCTTGTCTTTGTAACTAACGCGTCACTATTGCACAGCGTCTACTTTCTCCAAAAAGCAGCCGTGTCTTCCTGCAGTTCTGCCCCAAATCATCTGTAGCGCGCATCGTTCCTTCGAGACATATTCAAGTATATATTGAAAAGCAGGATAGCTGTTCTTCCTTGGAATGCAACATTGCTATGTGGCAAATGAAAAAACTACTTTCGTTGAAGAAGTCATATAGAAATATTGAATACTAAAAAAATGCATAAATTATTCTTTATTCTAATTATATTCAAGCAAATAAGTTGATTGCCTACATCAAAATAGTTGAAGTACATCTCATCAATAATGAAAAAAGCCAATTCCGGGAGAGGTCACAATTTTGTTTGGTAACCTCAATTGCTGATTCGAAAGAGGCATATGAGTTTCTTCACTTATAGTGCATGTCAGAAGTACATTATTCTAATTTATCCGAATATCTCCAGGATTACCAACTTCTTTGGTACAGTAGCAGCCAACTACCTTTCAAGAAATTGATCCGAAGGAACTTTCATGATGAAAACATACACATTCGTGTTTGTTGCTATTTTCACTCATTGGGAACACATAACACCCTGACGTCATAAATTATAATGTGTAGGATTATATACACCTTTGTTAAAATATGCTAAAATAATGTGAATTGCTTATTTCGATGAAAGCGAATGAGCTCTAAATTGATCCTAGCAATGTATTCTATTATTTTTCTGGTTATCTTGAGCAAAACAAATTGACTTCTCCAACTTATCTTTTTTCAAGTGTAATAATGTTTGCCTATCTGTGTCTGTTGTGCTTAAAACAGATATTGGTCCAACAAAGCACAGTTCAAAGGAGTCACTTGGTTGTGAACAAGACTGCTATCATTGAGTCCCAATCAGACTAGTAGAATCTGGTGTACGTCACGAATGAAAATGACATTTTGGTGAAGGAGTATCATTTCATAGCTCGATATGTTTGATCTCATTACGGGGCAGTAATTCGAACCCACAACGATTCCTGAGTTACTTTTTAATCACCGATTCGATAATCGTAATCATTCGAGATAAAGGACGCATATATGATTGTCCAGTAACACCTTTTTCTCCTAAATGGGGTAAACGTTCGCTAAGCCTATAATATTTGTTATGATACTGCATACAATTTCATCTGCTCATTCCATTATATTGCTTTCACCGTGAAATTTATTGCACTACCGGAAGTGAAGTGCAGATATCGTATTCCCGTTTGTATTGCCAATTATGATGGTTCTAAAGGTGACATTTGTCCATTTGGGCTTTTGTTTGTATGCGGTTTGCTGAGATGAAAACAATTTTTCTTTTGCGTAACAGACAAGTCAGTAAATATATTGCTAAATGCGCCGGTCAAACATATGGACACACAGAACATCAACAGTAATAACTATCAAGCTCAGGCTCAATGGATAGGTAGCACAAAACTAGAAAGTGAGCATAATGAAGCAAAATAAAAATGTCAGCTTGCATTATGTCACCAAGTTGCGGTAATTAATTTCCAAAGGTTTAACTCGTTTCTGTTGTATTGTTTATGTTTGACTGTAAATTACGATTGTATTTATCAACGATTATTTTGATTCAACTATCAAACTAAGCTTGCATATTTTGTTACTTTAAAGCATGCGCGGTACTCAATTTTTTCATTTTCTGACTGTGCTGTCACTCCTGATGCCGAATGAGTGTTTTGTTTTGCTGTCTCATAAGGAATTTCAGTATGTTCAATATGCCTTTTGGCGGATATTCATTTTGTCTAATTCGACTTAGAATACCTTCAACCCTATAACATCATGTGAATCTAAGAAATATGCTCTGATTAATATCCATGGGTTATATACATTTATCATCTAAACATGTCATTGTTCAAATTCCATGTGAATGCAGAACGATGCGGTCATAAATCTGACTATACGCTAGTGAAACAGCAGACTTCATTTGAGCACTCCAAGGTGCATATTACTTTTGCGTTTGTGGCGTCCACTCCGGGTCATTCTGTGAGAGGCAAGTTTATTTGCACCCTTCGAACCAGATCATGGATTTCTGAATGTTTAAACATTGGGATTTTTTCTGTCTGCCCATTTTCTACGACCGTCACAACGAAAGATGTTCTGCTATCCAGAGCGTTTTGTTCCGACTAGACGTACGAATGACACGAGCTAATCTTGCTTGATCCCCAACGATAATGAGAAGAGGGAACACAGGTTGAGACAACAGTCAGTGTGTTTATTTTTTATTACATATCGATGCGCAAATATAGAGAACAAATTACGCATACGAGAGCAGTGAAGTGACGAACCAATCAGATTGCGTCCATGATATGTCGATTGATCGATTGAACAAACATTGGCTGATTCGTTCTGTGATCATCCCATTGAGCTCAGCCTNCTGGAGTGTTGCGATCTTGTGCGTAGCCTGACTAGGAGGCGCGCGCGATCGGACGGGGTCCTTAAGCTCCGTACTAACACACTGAGATCATTAGAAACTTGCACACCATGCCTTGTTCCTCTGGCAGCGTCCGTTGTCCAGTACCAAATACACATGCCGAGCTTAATATAACTGCACATTCTCTTCCCACTTGCATACCACTGATGGTTTTATGAATGACTTTGGTGCAGACTGAACATCATTGGAGCTAAATGGTAAAGCATAATGACCATGTCATGAAGTCAACTGCACACTCGTGAGGCACAGAACGTTTATTGCGCGATCAAAAAATAAATCAACACCAGTGCATATTCAAGGTCCAGAGGTTTTTGTTAGTGACCAGGATAAAAATCCGTCAAACTAGGGGTTGCCTATGTGCGCCATAGCGTGTTTGTTGAACCCTCGTATTCAGAAAGACTTGGGGAAGAAATCATTCTAACCGCATTTGAAGGAGAGAGCATACAGTTTGCAAATCGTTCAAGAAATTCTAATTTCACACCCTATCCCTGTTAGCCGATTTGACCATTTAAAAGACCGATTGACCCTGGTAGGGTACATGTCCATTCGCATTCTACTCAGTTATTTGTGATCACAAGAATGGTTTAGATGAAATCGGTCTGAACTGTCAAAAGTATACAGGCGCATCGTTCACTTAACGCGGGAAACTTAACACGTAGGCCGGGCATTTGACTCCATTTTTTTCTATCGGTAGAGCGACATATCTGGCATGGCAAGGAATAGTATTTGTCACGAAAAGCAACTGTGCAAGACACAGCATAAAAGTATTCTTTATCACCCCCCCTCAACGCTCAGTGTTTCGAGCCTCATCCATGAGATGAAAATTTTATCATATTGTAGTTATTGTATAGTATATATCTTGCTATGTCGCCCCTCTCGGGAATTCGAAAAAGTGGGTCAATTCCAGGAACTACGACAGGGCAGGATAAACGGTAAAAGATGCTAATGAGTAGTATAAGAATCAGTTGACAGTTAGTGACAAAAGTAAGGTAATCCCGTTAGTTGCTCCTAATGCTTATAGTTATAAAATGTTTATTTATAACGCAATTTTCATCTACCGCCCTGCGTTTTCTTTATGTACCGAAGAAGTTTTATCATTCTATGACTCCATCGGCTTAATATCGGTTTAATGGAGCTAGTGTTCATCCCTTTTCAGTTTTAAGTTTCCAGTTATCCCGAAAATGCATGCCTTTCTTCCGGGAAATTTTTCGGACCCAATTATCTCATATTAGTTCCAGATGATCCTTCATTCCGTTGTAATGTGAGGGTAACCACAGAATTGATTATATGACGTCCACTATAAGAAATAACTGTTTTAGTTATAATAATTGTATAAGTGTTAAGTCATTCAAGGAAAACAAAGGTGAACCAGTTTGAATAGAGTGAGAAGGATATTACATCTTATATGAGTGAAATAACTTTTACGGGGTATACTCAGAACATTGACTTCTTTCCCATATTCTAACTGATCGTTCCCTGTGCGATCTATTTATGACTTTCAAGTGAAGAATGTGTACCATTAGCGTCTGTAGACGTCTATTCGTTCATCCGCTTTGTTGCTACCAGTGAAAATTCAAACCGACTGATGCATTCATCATGACCATTTCTGGTCGGACTAAGTTCCACACGTGATTCATAAAAACATACCATTTAAAGTTAAGATGTCCTGTTGCTATATAGATAGTCCGATAGTTCGATTACTTCATCGTTTCGCATTATCTGATACTTTCTGCGATGCTCTTGTTGTCATGTCCAGTTTATCCGTGTTGTGAAGGTACGTCTGCTGTCCAGCTGAAGTTCACTGGGTCCCCTAAAGACTCGCGGTTGTAGACAAGGTGTTTTTTTGCTCTTGTTGCGGTGACCTATCGGACCGATCGATAAATAAACTTGATCGGTGGTGAGATTTTCGGGCCGGTATGGGAGAACGATAAGTTCTGAATCCGATGCTGCTTAAGTGTTGATAGAGAATCGGTTGTGGAATCATGGGCCATGTGGGAGATTCGGAATGAAAAAGTTCAAGATGTGATGACACTGTACCAACACTTGACTCCACACAACGTCTTTGAAACTGATTTTGTAAATGCAGATGTTTTTGATCGTGCGATTCGACCGGATGTTTGGCTTTAAAGAGATGGCGTTTCAGAGTATTATGAGTTGTAAAGAATGCCCCGAAGAATACATTGGGCAAATCAGAAGATAATTCAAGACAAGAATGACCGAATAACTTACGGACAAAGCAACTCAGGCAAGACCAGAACGAGACTCAACGATCGCTCTTCACGCTATAGCCGAAGGTCACACGATAGACTACGACAGCCGTAAAGTACCCCAAATCGGATTTCGAACATGCACTGAATGCTCGTATGCCGAAGCTTTGACCAATAACAACCACTGTGTATGTGTCAACAGAAATGACGGAATCAATATCCCGAGCATTTGGACTACCGTAATATCCCTAACGCGCAATCACGATAACGGTTACGGTGCCACTTGACAAAATCTGAAAATGGGAGTTAGTATGACGGACAACGAATGATTCAGCCCACTACACGCACACATACACAGAGACACACACACACATGAAATATCCGTTACTTTGTGATCCTTTCCTCTGAGTCATTTGATTGTAAAATCTGCCTTGAAAATGGTTACCCACGGTAACCGAAACATCGGCGAATATAGTTATCTACCGACATCGCTATTTTATTAACACTATAACATTCACAATAAAACAATATATAGCGCATCGAATTTTCGATACACTCCTGACATAATTTGGTCCCAATGTTTTAAAAACAAGTGGGAGAACTTTCATTTATTCACACAGGCATGTCCGCGCGACGGTGGTTATCTGACATTACACGCCACGCATCCGCTTATCAGTAAAATTGCGATTATGGTTCACCGGTTTGCACGTTAGTGTGCCAGAGCTCATCGATAGAACGAATGACCGTCGCTTTGGTGACTACTGTAGCGTACGTTGGCCACAGCCGAGGCCATCCGTATTTAGCATTTGACCCATGAACTATGGGCCCAGAAACGTCTTATCCAAGCTCTCCACTTCCCCTGCGTTTGCGAACCCAGTCCGCCCTCCTGGCCGCACACAAACATTTTGACACAACAGCACTGATATCTCAGAACTGGGTCAGATGACCATCGTGGCATAACTGAAAACCCGGAAGCACAGATCGGAGAATGCGGTGCGCAATACATACACGAACACAGACACGCATACACGAAGTGAGCCATTCCCCACATTGCATTGCTCCCCCCACCCCCTAGGATTTTCCCCCTAGTATTACATGTAACGGGATGATTATGAGTTATTGAAAACAATTGTTCACCTGAAATTGTTCTAATTTTTTCATCTACCTTCCATTTCGGTTACTGGAATTGTGAAGGGGCTACTTCGCAAGCACTGATGATGTCACCTCGGCTGGTGATGAAACGTTTGCAAACAAATTGCCAAGCTCGGTGAACAGGCGAAATGGAATTCATTTCACCCGAGCTACGAGAGCCAATTTTAAACATTTTTTTCATCTACATTAAAAATATCACAGTCAGCATATCCATGTATCAACTGTGATAATGTCGCTCGATCTTAGTTCTCTGAATCACGCATTACCGATAAACTTTCTACACAGACCTATAAAAAAATGCACATGAGTTGCTTGTTTCTTACTTTATACGATGAAATAACATACCCGTCCGACCAAGAGCGAAACCAACCTTAGGAATCCATGAAGTCATTGTGATTCAATCGTTGTGCTACTTGGATTGCCTTCTTACGTAAGATGCTCTCCGCCATTTGGGACTCTCCGTGCTTTTCCCTCATAGCACTAAACCAAGCCAAAGTTGTTTCATTCACTGCCTTGAATCTTTCGTTGATTTTCAGGTAGCATCTTTCCTGAGATGCCCCAGCGTTCAAAAATTCACCGATAGTCGTTCGATGGGATACAATATTGCAGATAGCTTTTCGTGAAATTCCAATTGATCTGGCTATTTCAGCATTTTCAACATATTCTGCTTCTCTCTGATCAATAGGCGCTTGAACATTTTGACGTCAAATGACACTGTCTCCGATCACGTACATCGGTGTGACTTCCTCATAAGAATTATCCAATCAGTGAACAGCGCCATGAACGCGTCACGCTAGCTGCAACGCCATTGGTTGAGTGCGACATTTCAGGGTGGTTGGTCAATGGTCGTCCCGAACATCCGTCAACGACCAAGTGAGTACGTATAAGGAAATGCGACATGTTGAAGGGTGCTACATTGCATAGTCAGGAACCACGTTATTGAGCACATGGTTGGGTCGGGTTTTCGAAAAAGGTGGAAGATATTGGAAACTGCGACTTCTCAGTGGTACGACATAGCAGGAGATTTACTGCATTTATGTTTATAAAAGCATATATTTAGTCCCCGTGGGACGACGCACTTCACGTGAATGGTTTATAACTGTGTATTATCATTTTGTTTTTATTCTGGAAAATTCTCAATAATCGGACGTTTTACTTTACACCGAAGTAAAACGATAAGCAATTTAGAAAACATGTGTTGACGGGAATGAACTTCCATGCTACCTTGTATGAAATATTTTTTAAATGTCAGCTGCAACATTCCAACTTATTCTAATTGTATTGCGACACTCAAGATCGCGTAAATTTAAACGTTGATGCAAGGGAAGTAAGAGCTTTATCGTGGGGGATGAAGTTCGCCCGAAGCTACCGGTATGGTATTGTCAACTGAGATGCATTTCCAAGATGGGAGTCATGTAGCACAAATTCGGCCAATACTTGTACTCGTTATTGAAAGCATGAACCGCATCATTTGTAAATGATGGGGCCTAGAGCGTAAACGCATTCATACATTCGACGAAAAGTGAGTTGGATGTAGGAGTATGAGTTACGTGGACAGCATCAGAGAGAATGCATTGTTACGTGTTCTCCCAGTAACCCTTACACTCAAAAAGCACAGAATCAATTTTCTTTATCGTTTTGTACATAGAGTAATAAGATCCACCGCGTACAGGATCAAGTAATAATAAATGTTGTCAGTATATAAATGTAAATTGCCGGTTATTGAATTTATCGAAAAATACATTGTTTCGCCTATCGGATTTTATTTTCATTATCATTTGAGCTCAGCTTTGGTGCACTGTTTTATCCAGGATTTGAATTCTGTGTTTACGCATGGAGCGTTTATTTGCTAGCTCTTTACAAACCAGTTCATTGCTTGGGTGTCACACGTAGAAGGAGAGTAAAACGTCCACATGAAAACCGCATTGCTAGTCAGATTGTTTATCATTCGATCAATGTTCAATACAGCACTGTCACCATTTGTTAATTTCTTGGAAGCATCTCTCCGGAGCCTACATCGTACTATGGTCCGGAGTTTGTACTCGGTTGGACACGATCCAAAACCGTTGCCTTTTACATAAGAGGAGGATAACTATAATGATATGATGAATCTGATAATATGCAGAGCACGGCAGCGCACGAGAAGTGAACAGCTAGGAATTAGTGTACTACCGTTTGGACATTGGAAGCTTTTATCAAAAATGGTAATGCATCGAACCAAGCAAGGACTGAATTTCGGACCTCACATAACACACATAACTATTTTCGGGGCTACTTAATGTGTGAGCTGCCTATGTTCCTACCATATCCAAAGCGCCAACTATAAAATCTTGACTTTTCACTCACTTTAATGATGTGCTTTCTTGGATGTTAATGTTTTATTTAGTCGAGTATCTTGTTTTCGTTTTTGTGGATAACATTTATGTGTGGTATGTGAAATAAGAAGACTTCGTGAATATAATTAGTGATATATGACACTACTGATGCTTTGTATGTTTAGTTCAGTAATATGTGTGTTTACTGTGAACGCGCTATTTGGACGGAGATACAAAATTGCTTACGCGATTATGAAGCGGGTATGTCATAATTGACAACAAGCACTCCGAACACATCAGTTTGCAGAGATGAACACACTTCAAAATGAACGTAGTTTAAGTCCATGCAAATGAGTAAAACTTTGGGAAGGGAGCAAACACCAAGAGGACTTTCCAAACATGAAAGTAGAACGTTCCTTCCTTCATGAAATCCTCCATGTTTACAAAGTCCAGACTATCGTATTTTCCTTGGTCTCCGCAGAACCGATTGTTATACCGCAGTCACCCTTCAAACCGTTCATGTTATGCTCCTGGATACAATCGTTAATTACTTACCGCATACATCGGTTAAAATACTTCTTAGAAGAATTAAGAAATGAACTGGTAAAATAGTTAACACTCGCTAGATTCACCTCAAACGAATAGACAAGGCTTGGCCTTCTTTCCTAGTTTCATAACTCAGACGTCCGAATCTGATGCAAATTTAAAGAAATCCTCAGAGATGATTGCTTCCTCGATGAAAAACTTACTTTATCCTGTATTGAATGTGGCTGTACAGCATAAATCGATGACGATGTCTCAAAAATGTACGATACAGAACCTTTGTCCCAATCAGCTAACCATATCTGGATTTCCTTCACAAAGAAAACGCTGACTACCAATGGACTCTGACATGTCAAAAAGTACACCTTAGAGAATCTAAACAAGTGGAAAATATATTTTATATGTAAAAAGAGAACAATGTGTGATATACACAGAAATGCCAAAAGCCTAGCCATTCACAAGCCCGATGAGAAATAACAGACTCACAGTATTCAGTTATGGGCGCATGTAACAACTGGTACCGATCTCATTTTTATTTGATCTGGGATTAAGCTAGTGAGTGCTAATTGAAAAAGGATTGTCACAGAAATTAGTACCGAGATTTAGGTTCTGTCACAATAAACCTGACGGATATGAGATACTGGGTTGAGATTGACTTCAAGTATCTACAAACTATAATGTAGTCCATGAGATCGAACTAGAAAGATCTATCTAGAGTAATTGTATGGCAAACAAAATGTGAAGAAAGCTTGTAGAACCAAATGGTGACGCTTTGCCTGACAATAACCCCGGGTATTCTCCACACGGGTTCCATTTTCAGTGCCCCCTGTGTTTTATTGTCCGCAGAATCGATTAAAATGTAATACGTGTTTTTGAAACGTTTATTTTATGGTGGGTTAATGCTGCGCAATCACTTGGTGTCAGTAACCTGAAAAATAGGAAAACATACTAATTAAATAATGAAGTTCTCTTATAATCATTTAATTTAGTTACCATATACCGGTTCATTTTATTGAACAGGATAATTGGATGAATGGAATGTGCTTAATTAACACTGATATTTATTTTGTTGCAGAGATTTACGCTCACAGTATTAGTGCTTGGGATGTATGCGTGTAGCACTAGGACGGTGTTCTTTCCAACTCAGATGCGTCGTGGTTGTAGTTTCTGAGACCATCCATCTGGAAGTTCCCTGTGGTACTTTTAGTTGTTGTTACTGTTGGGTAACGGTAATTTTCTATGAGAACTAACAACTTATCACGATATTTCTGAAATCAGTAATGAAGGAGTTATAACCTGAGTTGATATGTTTTGATTTGTTTCAAACAGTTTCAAACAGAGTCGAATCTAATGAGAATGTTTAATGACATCCATAAGGAACTTCTAATCAAGTGGTTGTTCGATTCCGGCTTGCGCAAAGGTTGCACGAAAACAACAACTCTTTTCCATAGTAGCAGGGTACTACGTCGCGTTCTTACTATCTATCGAGTGACGCTAGCCAGTTGCAATATTTGGATGACTTACCTTAAATTTACCAATCAATTTATTATTTCAGGAAGGATTAAAATCAGTCTATGAAGACACCTGACAACATCAAATATAAAGACGAAGACCGCATCCGTTAGCGTCAGCCTACGTGGTGGAGATATGGAGTAATTAAGTTAATCACAATTCCGGTAGTGTCGCATCTCGTCGAGCTCCCATGGCCGGATTGTCGGCAAGTGACCTGTCATGAAACATCAATTATGCTGAAAACTCTTGAATACTGTAATTACTTTCCCTTTTCGCTTGTTAAGCTTTATCTGATACTGGTTATATACATTTTGTTGTAATAGCATGAGTTCGGCACACTGAAAACGATGATGTGTTTGAATGTATGGGGTCTATTTGTGGCGTGCGCCGTAGTCTGTGTCAATGGTGCCTATATTTCATTGTCGCGTTCCTCATTGTATTGTGTTGCGTTGTACCGTATATAGGTTTGAAAGCATTGAAGCATATCTTTCAGTTGGGAGCAATACACTATTAGGTGTATAATAACTGCTTAATCTTCATCGATTCCAACGTATCGGTTAAATGAGTTATTCGAATAGAGCTCTTCAAGAGTCAGACGTTCCCCCATCATCAACAGCGCTTGGTGTCTGTGAGAAACACCGAAACACCGTCGAAGTCCTCTCTTCCCATTTGCCCTTACCACCACTTCTGCGTCGTTGAATCTGACCGCGTGACCTGTCGCTATNGTTTCCAGTGGTGTGAATTCGGGCCAGTGTGTCCTAGTATAAGCGTGATCATGTATGCGAGTGCATAGTTGTTTGCCTCTATTTTACGTAATTTTTTCACAGTCTAGGCATAGAATTGTATATATTACCACTATTTAGTCATGTGGAATCCCGTGGACCTTGCTGCTGAACAAAATGAACAGCAGTGTTTTTGGTTTGTGAGTAATGGTAAAACCCAGGGGGTGAATAATGCAATCGGTGGCTTCTGATACCCAAGTATGTATGGTGGTACGAGTTTCGTTTTTTCTCTGAATCCTCTGTTTTTATTTTTAGCCTAAGGCATCATTGGACAACACTTTTGGAGTATCCATTTGTGCGCATTGATGGAACAGATGCATTCTTTCTTGATGCCAGAGTTCTTCTGTGTTGTTGTGTGTGACCGCACTGCGGCACAAAGTGTGCATGCAGCTTATTGTGCGATGAATGGGATGGTTACTGTCATAGTTCAGCACTTTATCGGTTGTCGTCGGTTTCCTGCACAACTTGGTTTCCGTCGTTGGGCCTGGCTTTTGTATAACAAGGACATCCGAAAAAGGAAGCTTCATTTAGTTTTCCTCCCCATGGGTGTAGGCTGGCCCTCCCATAGCCGTGTTTAGACCATCAAATAATTGTTCGATTCTTGCTACCGGAAGCACCAAATAGGTGTAGCTCGCGTATCGAGTCCAGAGGCGATGCCGGTATTCTTCAAATGCCTTGGCTTCGAAAGGTTGCATAGCCGCATCAGCTGTTAGACAGGATATTGGTAACCCCATTGGGATGCTCTTAACTTGTTAATAAAGCCTCTTGTCACATTGTAGTAATGTTTCCATGAAAAGTTCAAGTAACTCCAAAATGTCAGTTACTGAAAATGGTGTTCATTCTCGAATACGGGGATTAATTTTTTATCCAATTCTGTATGTTCTGTATGTATGCATGTATGTATGTATGTATGTATGTATGTATGTAGGTAGGTAGGTAGGTAGGTAATCACTCGATGAACTTATGGTAAACATTGTGAAAATTTGTAGACAAGCGAAGCTTATGGGTGAATTTTGTTAAACAGTGAGATTTATTTAATTCTGATTCAGGGTAACAACGTCAGGTGACTACCCAACAGAATGAGATAAAACGAACCAAATTTGAGAGTGGAACACAGGATGACACAATGGTCTGATTGAAAAGCACAAGGAACCGGACAAAATTTAGTTAAATGTTATTAATAACTTCGTTATAGGTACCGGATACTCTATGAACAAAAGGTAAACAACAAAGCACCAACTCATCAACATATTCGTAATCAATAAAGTTAGGGAAAAAGCAAGGCTAATGTTTTGCGAAAGATGAATGCACAAAAGATAATGATTGGGGGAACATCAAAATTAATATCAACAGATAATCACTGTTGATCAGTGGGAAATACCATTAGGTTCTTTGGGAGACGCATATAATGAAAACAAGGCTACGATAGACCACAATCAGATATATTGCACGAGCATTTTCGGTCGAGAGGGCAAATGGCCTAGAATAACCCAGAAAAATAAGAGAAAAGGTGAAAGTGATTGCAAGAGAATGACTGAGTATGGTGATTTATACAAATACTGTAACGAATTCTATGAGTCTAATAGGTGTGCCATTTAGTGCAGTAAAATATCGTCACATACATCTAGCAACACAGAGTTGACGGCGGTTAAATGAAATTAGGAAATGCCCTCTCTAGGAAATGATCCTATCCGGTATGATCTTTAATCTCAAGGATAGATGGAAATGACAACCAGATGTTGAAAAATTCGGGTATAGGTGAACACCTAGGCTATTCAAAATCAGTTGATTACACACAGAGGGATACTGAAGCTGGACCGTAGGTGTTTTCAGCCAACAGGAAAGCAACGATTTTATTAATCAACTTGTGAGGTACAAGCTGATGATTGTCACTCATTTGCCGTAAGTTACGCCATATATAATCGTAGTGCTTACAGCATGATACATTATCAACTTATAGGAGTAATTTTTGAGGACTGGTAACTCTCGCACAACGATGCACCAATGGGTTGTGTAAGCCATCTCCTTAGCAAGATGATTATGCTTCAGAAAAGAAGATAATATGAATGCATTGATTAGTTTTTAAAAGAATTATATACAAAAGTATCACCAGATAATGAATGATAACTCTTGGAAAGCATCCATATTCCCGTAAACTCTTGAGTCCATCTAATTTCTACGTGGGCCCTTGATTTGCCTTGAAGGTTCAAGAAGCACGTCACGAATGTTTTAGTTAGTTTGAAAGAAAAATCCTGCCGTTATTTGAAGCACTAACGAAGTTTACTTAATAATCTGAAACAAATAGCAGGTAGTCAGACACATACCCTCAGGCTGAATGAGGTAAATGGATAGAATGTAAGATTATCTAAGCGTGTAATCGGGAGGTAAGATGCATCAAAACAGTTGAAGCTGTTAGCTGCAATGCACAAAGACAATACACTTGATGATAACTAAACAAGCAAGGATGTTTGTAGCAAACATTTCTACGTGGATGTAAGGTCTTATGATACTGTGATTATTCACAAGGAGAATAACATGAAAGCTGCCGACGAAACAGTACTGGCAGTTAACAAACCAGAATTGCTTTTAATTTTTGAGACACTCAGCCTCCTCTAAAGTGCACTTTCCACGTTGTAATTTGGATCAGTCTACACCAGCAGAATTGAGACTACATTGACAGGAACTACATTTTCGTATTTGAGTTACTGGCACCGCCGTGTCACCCAGACTTTTAGAAACCAATAGTTCGTTATTTATCAATTGATTGGGCTCCTTGAGTGAAAGGTAACTATTTTTTCATTACCAAAAGCGTTCCCTGACATATGCCTCTATCTTGCTTTTCACAGTGATATAAAGATATATATATGTATATATATATATATATATATATATNATTGAATTGAGCTGACCATCTCTCAAGCTTCCTCTTCACGCACAACCCTCAGTTCATCGATTCAATTATACACTCAGAAGCACTGAGCTCGGCTTTCGCTCTTATTAGAGCTCACCAGGAGTGCATATCCACCGTCCCCTCCGGGATTTGAACTCCTGACCCATTGCATGAAAGGCGTGTGCGTTACCCCTGTGCCAACTAGCTCATGACGTGGCTGAACCAAATTGCCAATTCATCTTCGTTCAAGTGTCGTTTTCAGTGATAGTGGGTTCATTATGGCCCGACAGCAATGACGAGAGGGTTGTGCATGAAGGTGAAGTCGGAAGGATAGTCAGCTCAAATCAATAAAAATCAACTATTCCACACAACTACTCATAAGTAACTGTGAGTCACATGTGAAATTCAACAGTTTGTTTTATAATAGTGTATATGTATGAATTATTTTCACGTCACCAGTCAGTGGTTCTTGTTTGCGTTGACTTCACAGGGCGCATGTCTGGACAGGTACATGGGATAGCCGATGGGAGTAGCATTTATGACTCAAACGGCTATCGCACACTTTAAGGCACCATCCATTTGTTGGTCATGGATTTCCGACACGGGGCTCGCATCTGTGAAGCATTGGACTTCTCTAATATAAATAAAAAGAACTAATAATTTCGAAAACGCAGAAAATGTGCAACTATCGATGCCCTCGGATACCACCATTTCCATGACCCTAATAACTACATTGTTCAATTTGAAATGACCACATTGGTAAATGGATGTTATCCGTCAGGCGGAAAACTGTCTAGAACAGAAACAGAACTGATCATTTTGATCTTGACACTAATTAAGATTGATAAATATCCGTGGAGTAACTTACTACTTGGACGAATAAACTGATCAGACTGAACTGCAAAAAGTGTGGTCAGAATTCACTTTTACTTCTTGCTGAATGCAGGCTTACAGTTAACCTGTGAGAATTATACGGCTGAAATGCAGACAATGAACTACAGTCTTCAACCACCAGGAGTTTTTACAGAATTCCATAACTCATATGTTATCTAATCGAAATGGTCTGCGGTGAGGCTTTCGTATTTCGGCCGTGCTTTCGAAATTGCACAAGTATTTGAGCTTTTGCAGTGGATACTGTTGAACGTACACGTTTACATCACTTCACCAATTTTTCAAAGTCAAATGCTGACCTACAATGTGTACTTTATGAAAGCTTTCTGTTTTCTTGAATGACGTTGCAGTTCCAGTGTTTCTCATTCCGGTGAGGATTTGTTACAAGCGGTTGAGAAACAAACATCAAGGTAATCGTAAAAAGCATCGCACGGGCTGGCAGGTTGCTCCCCGCGACGTTCTGTCAACAAGATGACGATTCCTTCGATTTTTCGAATAACATTCGATCAGTTGTGGGTAAAATTGATGACATCCAGAATCTGGTGCAACAGAAACAATGCAAAAGTGTGGCAGTTTTTTTTCACTGCAGGAAAGCTGGCTACACCAAGATATTGAGGATGAACTGCACTCGATTTTAGACAAGTGAATTCGAAACCATTCATATATCTGCGCATTGATCTTTTGCGGTTCGTACCTCAAAAGTTCTTTGTATATTGCGTCTTTTATACCTATGTTGGTATCGTTATGGCGGTGGTGGTGACAGCTTGAGAGTGAGGGGCCTTGTGAACATAGAGGTCACGTCTAATGAGAACATCTATCGATTTTCCACATTTATTCCGTGAAATGCGTTAACAACCCTAACGGATCCAACAAGCTGAGGGTGACAAATTCTTTCTGACATATTCCAGTAGTTCGGCTAATCAATGAGCGATCAAGACAAGTCAAATCAAGTCAAGTTCACTTTTCGCTTGTAAGGTGGATATTCAGGAGACATAGCCATGCAACAATTATCGAACACAATTGTAGCGGAATTGGGGCATGCAAAGAGAAAAGAAAACATTTTACGGTATGAGTGAGTTACGTTGCTAAGCGTTACGTTCTAAGCTGACTAGAAATCCGAAAGATGAGGTATCACAGAAGATCGACATGAGCAAATGTGCAGTTTTAACGTAACCGGGTGGAATAGGAGGACACAAATGTAATAATTTATGGATATAACGGATGTAACGTTTTGTCAATAATTTTTGTTGATGACGAAAATCAAAACTTTGCACTTTGTGAATTGATGAAGTGACAGATATTTTCACGGGAAATTGCGCTACTTCTTGATAAATGTGTTAATTAATTGGAACGCAAATTAACGTCCTTCTTGAGGATGCCTGAAAAGAATTCGGGGGACCCGTATAACCATAAGAGCAAAATACAAGCAAAAGGAAAAAGTTTAATCAAGAAACGAGGGGCTGATAGTGCTTCCAGACGGAAGACAAAATGATCAATTCCTGACCATTACAAAAACAGAAATCACTTGGTCATACCTGCATAAATTTCGGCTGATTAATACCCCAAGATACCTGACATTTAGGGGTTGGATAATAGTTGCATCGTGTACGTTTAACGTGGGACGGGATCCCAGGATATTAGCATAACGATTCCCTCTGTGAAGTGAGAACAGCATGTCTACGCATTTAGAGGGATTGAGAGTTCAGTTATACTCAGGAACGTTTGTAAGGCCAAGTTGGAGGATGGGGGTGAGAGATGCATCAGGTTGGACGATTCTGACCACATCATCATCCGCATAATTATCGAGCAGGGAATTTTCGAAAAGTAGGCATAGATGACATATAAGTGGAAAATGAAAACGTGGATAGAATGCTGCCATGTAATACACCTGGTGTAGAAATTAAGGAAAAGGAGGAATGACCAAAGTAACGCGTGAACTGTGATCGATTTGTGAAATAGTTAGGGAGAGTCGCAGTTATGATTTGCAATATTCCATTGAAATACAAAATATTTCAAATCTCTAACCTCTCAACACAATTGAAGGGGTCACTGTAATCCAAGAAACAAATTCTGACAACTTTCTTATTATCATCAAGTGCTGACAGAACATAGTGAACCAGAAGCTAGGGCATCCAGTTTGGAGCAAGAGCGATGGTTTTCCTCCAGCACATTCAGTTGAGATGACATTCCCTGAAGAAGTAACTTCTTGAAAAGCTTCAAGGAAACAGATGCACATGCAATGGGACGCAATTTCGAGATGCCTCTTTTAAGCAATGGTTCGATAAAGGAATCAGGTATAATTCCCTTTTCCAAACACTGGGTAAACAGAACGAAATTGTGTGAGCTCACGCCTTTAGAACGGCAGTCTCTAGCCTGTCAAAGATCGGATGATCTATTGGGTTTTAGCGTCAGCAACTCTTTCAGAACATCCCATTGTTGAATAGTGAAGGGTTCTTCATTGATGGGATCGATGTTAGCGCTGGTAATGACCGTCCCTGTCCCCGCGTTGTTGGTTCTTTTGTTGATCATGCTATTTAGCTCCTCAATGTATGTTGTTGTTCGGGACACGATTGAGTATTGACCACTAAAATGATTGATTGTGTTTCAGGTCTCCGGCAAGTGTTTTGTGCAGTAGTGTGCGAATGCAAAAGCCGTTCAGTTTGTGTAGCTCACCTTTGACAGCAGGTGATAAGAGTTTCACTCGTTGAAGATCTTTGGTTTTGTATGCGCTTTCCTGCTTCAGATGCCGTCGTACCGAAGTTATAGCGTCTCCCAGGGGCAGCATATATCTTAACAAAAGTTAAAAAGCTATGTAAGACGATCGCAATAGATGGAACGATCAGGGTGGTAGAATACACCGAAGTCCATCTGAGAGACCATCACAATGAGCACCTCGAGATTCTATTGGTTACATTGAGGTTATCTTCTTTTCTTGTCTCGGTTAATTGTGAACGATATGAGATTGATTTTGCTGTACACATTTGGCGAAACTTTAATAAGGCCATGGTCTGACACTCAACAGAGGAGCGGGTCAAAACATAGAAATGCTGGCATTATTTATAAAACACTGGTATAAATAAGCGTTCAGTTTCGTTGGGAAACTCACTATGTTTGTAAAAATATTTGGCAAAACCTTGATGTACTACCGATTACTCACGTGGAGGATTCACCATGTGTGCCGCTTTGTTGAACGAATGAGGGAAAAAAGAAGAGCAAGATTGATGCTGTTCTGCATGTTCGGTGAGTCAG
>UZAN01043528.1:6625-18584 GCA_900618425.1 Echinostoma caproni
TGGAGTTCAAGCACTTGCTCCAGTGGACAAGTGTGAATATCGAAAACTCTGCTTCAAACTTGTTCGTTTTTCCCACCGGACTCGTGCAATGCGGTGTAGACGGCGGTGTTCGAACACGGCAACGGTCGTGTCCCTGCACCATACAGGAGAACCGGAGAAACAGATGCAGCATATAGTCGACTATTCACGGGCAATCGAATATTGCCGCGCTGTTGTAGGTTTCTCCAGTAAGGTTGTTCACGCTAAATCGTCAAGTTCATTACCTCAAGTTACACAGCTAGAATATTAATAGCGTTGTGGATTCAACTTTCATAGACCGCAACTGGCCTGAACTGAAAGTTCTAGAGGAAAAGTCAAGTGCCCTATAGTCGATTTTCTTAGAGATCAACAATTTCTCTTCATTGAGAATTTATGCACTAAATGATAGCTAATTA
The DNA here is from genome assembly GCA_900618425.1 of Echinostoma caproni. Taxonomy (NCBI): domain Eukaryota; kingdom Metazoa; phylum Platyhelminthes; class Trematoda; order Plagiorchiida; family Echinostomatidae; genus Echinostoma; species Echinostoma caproni. The sequence goes on from UZAN01043528.1 coordinate 7,060, forward strand.
AGGAAGTGAAAATCGCAACTACTATTCGGCCAGTCGAATATCTGATTTTTGAGAGTGACATCGGGCTAATCGCCGCAATTCACTATAAACAACGACCAGTTTCTCATGATAACCGGAGGTAAACGTAGCTTCAAGTTTTAGACGTAGGTTAGGATGGAGCGTGCACACATGTATTGAGTAAGTAAAAAAATCTAAATGACTTCATGCACAATGAACTTTTCGTTTCTGTCCGGAGAACAGTGTTGCGGATAATACAGTTATGAGTTATCCATACATAACGTTCATTCTTTTTAATTTGAGCTGTACTATCTCTAATGTATGCATAATCCGTACTTTTCAGAATTCCACACAGTTTACCATATATCGAAATTTACCAAAAATGTATATCATTCGATGTTAAGCGTCAGGGTTGTTAGGAAAGTGTGTTCCCTTCTTTCATTGTTTACAGTTTGTCCCTTCAATGAAGATAGTGTTTCGTCATGCATAAAAGATATGCACGAACTTAGTATTAAACTGATAAATCTTCGTCGATTTAGGGGAAACCATTTTGCAAATGTCACCTTACGTACGAGCTGTTGAATGCGTAAAACTATCTGAGCAAATGGTTCTTTATGTGGCTCTTATATGTGTGAGTAGCTTTCACGATTGGATCACGTTTACATCACTAAACTTCATTGTCGGTCGACTGACATCAAACAGTGTAATCCAAAACTTGCAGCATATGAAGAAGACTAAATAGCGTGCATGTTTGGCCAACCTGAGCAACACTGGGAAATCGTGGTGTGCGTTGCCAAATCACTATGCAGTATATCACCAAAACCAAGCTATTGTTGGACTCCCACTTTCTAAAATTGAACGGCTTAATCATTTCCTGACCGATAAATACGATCACTTTCTCTAGGTGATTCTTGTGGTTGTGATTTTAAGAGATAATTGTATTTTTCCGAATCCCGATGCTATTTTTGTCCCCAACAGCTCGTGGCCCGAATGTATCCCCGCGAGTGTCTGATGGTAATGCCACTTTCCGTATTCGGTTCGGGTAAAGTTGTGAATGAGGAAAATCTCTATTTCTTTGCCATTCGTAACAAAGTGGCCAGAGCTACCATGGACAGTGCACTGCGAACACGGCAAGCGACCGAATCCAGTCCCTCGTTCTCATCACACATTACAACTGGATGCCTTCGCGGCTCGCTGCTCGAATGTGCACACCGACTGTTTTCCAAGGTACCGCTTTGTTTCAGACAAGCTCTGAGATTTTGAATTGTAAAGGCCCCGAAATCAGTTAGTCACCGAACATAGATTGTTCCATTTTGTTTGAATGTGTTATGGGCTCAGGGGATTGCTTTGATTTGATTACGAACGTAGCGCAGATAAGGCGGAGAAAATGGAAATGGTGTGGTGGACCTTTTTAGGATGAGGTTCATCGCATGTGCAGTTAATGGTTATCGTGTGAATTGGAAGCATCTGAGCAGCAGACATGGTTGTTTACTAATTGCACACTAAATGTTGTAGTTATCCAGTCCGTTCTACTGTATTATCCAACTAGGCGGTCGTTACAATTAAGGGTTGCAACCACAATGGCCTTATTCAAACCCTTATTTGATCACATCATTTTCGGAACTGAACCAGCAAGATCGAGGTTAGGTTAAGCTTTCTAGGTTACTTCAGTGAGTATGCCAGCCTTGCATTTGTCCGGGTTGTCTATATTTGACGGACAGAAAGCATCATCGCATCGATAAGTGCTATATTTATGATGTGAACAACAAGTCGAATTGAAAATATAAAAATCGAATAATTGTGAATTTATTAAACATTTTGTCAGCGGATTTGATCGTGTAGACTCTGCCATGATCTTGATATCAGCTCCATCAACAGTTTGATCATAACTAGTAACTCTCATGTATCGGTTCGTTTTTCGTGCACCCTCATTCTTCTCCCATCACACGTCATCGGTAGCACCCTTAGCTTCTATAGTTGATCTCAACCATTTATTCCACTCGTGGTAATTGTTAAATGTATTCGAAAAACTAAGATATTAAACACTATCCGTTTTTCAATTTAAAAGTGAAAATATTTTTGGCACTGAAAGTCCGTCACGTCAATATTCCTGATCTGGTAACGTCCATGAAAATTGGTAGTTTCTTATTGGTTTAATACACACTTCTAGGAACTTTTTCCGAACTGACTTTAAGAGTTACTCCTACTACTATTGTTAAAAATCCCGGATAGTGTGATAAATAAGGATAAAGAAAGTGTCAGTAAAAAAAGAGCTCCTGTTCAACACAAAAAAATAATGTCTGCAGTCTTTCGCATAACCCAAATTGATGTCTGTAGGTCATTATACCAGAATTAACTCAGTCAGAAGAACAGTGGCATATGTACTTCACAACGCTATTAAAAATTATGTACAAATTACCACGTTAAACTCACTATTGCTTCCATTCGTGCTTTTCAAGGGACCGGAAAATTGCTAGTTAGGTAGCGCTAGTGGAACGTGTCTGCCTCGTCGAAGTCTCGTGTGGACATTCATTTCCTCTAGTACTGTCCAATTGTGTTATGTCAAATACACTGTGCTATCATCGGGAAACTTGTCGGATCATGGGACTGGAAATCGTAACACATGGAAAGGTGAAACTTCTTCACTGTAATTAGCTTCTAGAGGTACAGAATTTAGGTCAATGTCGGGGCAGCAGAATGTGCACCAACGTGACTTCTTGATTCACCCCTAAGATCTCGAGAAAGAGAAACATGTACTGCAAATTCGATTTTGTCTAACTCTGGTTGCAAGGGTCATACACTCCTTTCCAAATTTTCCTCAAGGTTCCCCTTGTTATATGTTTGCTTCATTAAAAATTGTCAATATATTTGAACTCTTATAACAATCTAATCGCTTTTATTAGAATTCCACCACTTTATTGCATACCGTTTGTGCAAAAGGTACAAAAAATAAAGCTGTTTACCATCATTCTGAAAGATTGTATTTTGGCTTACGAAATGTCTGGACAGCGCTTCTGCCCTGATGAGCTACTGGCGACCATTCGGTTTTAGCACACATTTACCTGTATCATTTCGACATCTTCATTTGACCCACAAAATTTAACTGTGTCCATGTTTACTTTTTGAAACAGGTTTTTCTGCGTCTCTTGGCATATTACATGCAAAGGAAAGAAATGTATTCGGAAACAGAAGGTCTTGATGGTGCACATTCAAAGCCGGGCAATGGAAGTAGAGTAAGTTGGCCTAGAACTTGAGTACATCATTGGCGTAATTTTTCATCTCAATAGGATGAAGATAGCACTAATAGCACAAATCCATCGGGTGAATCTAAAGCATCCGATACCCGAGCAGAACATCAGAAACCATTACGTACTGCACACCCTTCTTCCGGAGGCGGAGGAAGTATTAGTATTGGCAACGGTGGTGGCAGCGGAGAGGAAGGGACAAAGTTTGGCTCCGGGCACACGGAAGACACGCAGCGTTTGCGTGATGAATTCTCCGTCACACTGTTCAAATTCAGTACTGTTTTGGAGGAGACTATCACTGCACTACAGGGTGTATTCAATCTGGAAGAGCCCGATTTCATGCCCTCAGATGATTATCAGATTGATCCGTCACGTGATTACTTAATGATTCCCAAGATTTCCAAACTGTTCCGAGTTTGGGGTGAGTTTATGTATGATTTGAAACCAAAAACTATTCTGCTTATAAATTCATGCATCCCGAAATTTGTGTAGCGCCCGAGCTATTTCTGAGATTACTATATATGTATATCACCTATTTTTCGGACTAGATGGTGTTTTACTTGTAGTTTAGATATACACTTTATCGTTCGTCCAGGGGACTAGGTCACACTGGCCCGTTAGGCTCCCTGGCTGGGGACCCCAAAATTATGGTTACCGATGATTAGAGACACTGAGTGATTTGGCTGAGTATCGCAAACAGTGGCGCTCTTGCATCCATTCCTTATTCTCCTAACGCCACTCTAAATGAATTCTTCATCTTCCGCTTGAATTTGCTTTCAATATTCCAATCTTCATTCTGCTTTTTTATCCAAATGGGGCACCAAAAGACACCAACCAAAACCGACGCACGAAGGTGCATGGTTAATGGTTGTAAAAACTGAACTGAACTCGTCCTGTTTGGAAAAAAAATTAGCACAGCTACCTGAAGAACATCGTTATTACATATATTCAGAAAGGTTGAAAATAGTAGGTTTATATACGATGGGGCTTAAGCTGTATACATCGGAGTCACGGACCCAAATGTCAGGTATTCAAAATCATCTCCCCACATCCCAACCCCGCCAACTCAAGTTGTTTATCTTCCATGTTGGCGTTTGATTGAACTTTGTTTCTTCTCTTTCAGATTGTACGATTTAAAATAACGAGTCAAAATATTGCTATCATTATTGCCATAATTACCGTGTGTAATGATAAAATGAAACTGAACTCATGGTGTGCAGGGTTTAACTGGTCGATGAATCGCAAATTAGTTTTGATCGCACACGATATATACTGCATCCAGTCTTCCTCAAACAGCCCACTTACATCCTTCTAAATAGATTTGACGCTTGGAATATGAGTGCCAAATGGTCCACTATGTATAAAACCGTTTTAGTTCAAGGTTTTCTTGATTCGGTATTTTATTGCGACTCGTTTTTTTATTACATTGCTACCCCGTTTCAGACGATCAAATCGACCAGGTTTTGACCAATCTAGATAAACCGAGACCGATCAGTTCGGGACCGCTGGAGGAAGTGGACTATTGGCGTTACCGATGCAAGGTTCTTACGGCGGTGGCCGAAGCCTTGCGCACCAAGACCGCTCGTTGGGTGATCGATGCGTGGTCTGTTCTATGTCCGGATGCAACTCCTTACGGACGAGGAGCAGAAATTAAAGCGCTGATGTTGGAAGCTAAAGACAATTCACGGTAAATATGATTGAAGTCAACTTACATCCCCCGCCCGCCTTTTCTATCATGCGAGTGTTCTACTGCTTGCACCAATCACGAAAAACTCCTTTGTCTTGCTACAAAACTGGCAGGTGGTGAACCACACAGGATTTCCGTATATTAGGCTTGGCATTGTGTCTGTTGAAGGCAATGATGTGTACCATAAATATCTTGTGACTTTTACAACCCTTCAAGGTTTATTGGATGGGAATTGATTCTCCAGTTTCGGAGCTTAAAGTACTAATTGATCTCTCCATACCCAGTTAGTTGAAACGGAGAGAAGACTAGTACTTCTTTTTTAACCTTTCTCAGCCGATCACGTAAAACAATATGAAGTGTCGAACTCGTCGGTTTCGGACCGTCGATCCGTTCCAACTACGTTGCAGTAACAGCTACAGAATATGAATATAAAAGGAGTAAGGGAAAGACAGCAACCAAAATCGGCGCGCGTAAGTGCACAGTTAATGGTTGTACAAACTGAGCCTGAACCAAAACTGGCGGAAGGGAAGCGTGTTTACAAAATAAACTATAGTCATGGTCCACGGTAATGTGGTGTATGTAATAATACCTACTGGCCCAGAGTTGTGGGTTACGTAATCTGATTACTATTGATTATCTTAGTGCTAAACAATGCGGATTACAGTTATGTAACAAATGACAATAGCATTTTCTGTTATGTATTTGGAACGAAATGTCAGTAAAGCAGTATTGCACAAATCATGTCTTGTACTATCCGATTGCATTTTAACTGGGCTCTACGCCAAAAAAGTACGTTAATAATTAATCGTTCTCCTTAGTGTGACGATTTGGGTTACTGTCTTTGGGTTTCCCATTTGGATAAAGGATTAGCGAAAATATTGTAATGTTGAAAACTGACTTAAACAGAATAGGGAGAATTCATATAGACTAACGCTACAAGGATAATGAGTAAATGTATGTTATTGTAGACTTGGCTTAAAAATAGTCAAAAAGAGAAAAGACGATAAAGAAGATAAAGCTCAACAAGAAAGAGCCATAATGATGAATACTTGTTTTCGTTGGCACAGAAGAGATTCTCGCCGTTAGATAGTAATCGCTTTGACAATCTTGAGCAATTTAACATTATCATCACTGTAGATCATACGATATGCTTTCTCGTAATTAACACTTGATTGGCGAGTGAACTGCTCGATGTTTCAAGTGTCTGTTTTGTATTGACGCTTAGTTAATCTGATCGGTTAGCAATGTTCGAGATATATTTCACAGTATATTTGGCCGTTGAATTTCTCGAGTTGAAAAGACATTTCACCATTTGATGTGCTGTGGTGTGTTTTGCCTGGAAAACATCAATATGACCAACCAATTCGGGGACATTTTCTCGTATCCATTACCACCGTCTGCGGATTATTTTTTTCAACTAGTGTTTTGTCACTTCAAATTAACTTATAACTTCCTCTGTGACAACCAACCACGTTAATGGTTGTCTAGAATATTTATTCAAGTTTTTCATAAAAAAAATAATTTATTACGCCTTGTGCAAATGCCATGCATACACAATTGCGAGTTTATGATAGTTTGGACCTTGATTTGTTGGAGTATTAATCCCACACGGAAGCGCTTGAATTATGCTCCCAATGGTTGATTTCAAGTCACCACTGCAGAATACAGTGCTCATTCGCAAATTATATGAGTTGATATTGTGTGATGATTTGCTTCTATCATCCTTTTATTTACTGTTCATTTCCCTACAAATAATGCTCCTATTAGCCGATAATGTGGAACTAATTTGAGGAGTAGAACCATACCCAATGTAACGCTCATCTTCTGCATTGCGCTTAACATCATTCTGCAGGTGTAAACCATGAAGTGGACAGTTTCTTTTGTTTCTCCTTATACAGAGCACAGGGAAAGCACTGTACAGCTGTCATAACCCCCTTGAAAATGCAACCCCTGACCTCACCGCAAACATCACGCCCAATCCATCAGTGTGAAAGTGATCGAACAGACACTAACTGGGCTTTCATTACTGAATACAATGCAATTTAAGTTGAAGATACTTCACATTTTAATTAAGTCAATATGTATATGCATATAATAATTGATCGCTTTGGTCTGGTGGAAAAAATGGACCTAATAATTTTAATGTAGCACTGAAAACGAAACCAAAAAGAGAACGAAATCTGTCAGATGACTTCCCTGAATTTTTTCAATGAAACGGATTGTAACACATCATAATGCGATTTAAGCCGCACAAATGGCAGTCCCAATCAAGTCCGTCATTCTTAAGCATCAGGCTGAAACTCCAAAAAGTGACTTTATTATTGCATCTATTAGATCTAAATGAGCTGTTATTCAAGACGAGATTCATTCATTCAACTAACTCATACAAAAAAATTCAAAAAGTGTACGGTCAAACACACAAATAATTGTTATCCCGTTTATCTGTAACTTCCCATTTTAATAGTTCCGTCTTTTTATTGTGTTCTGTATCCCAACACCCATTCCCGTTATTGCTATTGTTATTATTGTTTTGGTGTTGGTACCATGCTTTTCCGTAATCCGATATTATATATAGAGAGAGTTCAATTAGAAAGAGTTATGTACTACTTGCTACTCGAATACAATAAAAATTGTCCTTTTGCAATTGTTTGTTTAGCGAACTAGCGGAAAAATTTAGGACATGCCAATGTTATGTAAAATTTTCACATGAATTTCTTTAACATGTGTTTTTGTACGTCACATGACATACTGGTTTTAGTCTAGACTGGGTCCAAAACGAATCACTAAATGATAGTTTTTATAACTGAAATGGTTTCATAACTTGCTCCTTGACGGAGCACTGCCAGGTTACCCATACCAAAACTTTTGAACATTCTTGACGGATTCACAATCGAGGTCTCTGATCATCCAACATGTGATCCGCAGTGCAGAAGAAAAGCGTGTGTGAACACCGCGAACCACTGGGGCTGGTGTCCAGTCCCTCGGACCCTACGCCCTTTGATCATGTGTGCGAGATATCCGATACACTTCAAACCTGAATCAAGCCGATACTCACTGTTGCAACCAAGAGAACATGGGTGTGGTTCGTGCGCAACTTCTTGATTGGTTTCTAATCAGAGATTTTTGACAACTCCTTTCGAAAATGTTTTCCTTCTTTTTTTATTCTTCTTTGTATGCACCAAGACCGTTAAAGGGGCATTTCATTTAAATTACACAATAGTCGGATACTTTCTTCAACATACAGGTTTCTCCTTCTGGTTGAACGACACTTCAAAAACGTGCAGTTTGGTTCCAGTTTTGACTCAGTCGCGGATACCATCCCAGCCATGGTTCAATCTTTACGGCTTATATGGACCATTTCACGTGGTTATAACAAAGACGAGAGGATGGGACCCCTGCTTCAACGCATTGCTTGGGCCTTATGCGACCGGGTGATTAGTGTGATGGAAGTTGGCCATTTGTTCAGGTAAATGTGCAATCTGTCTTTAGTCGGTCAATCAAATATCTGTACTATGATCACCTTATATATATGTAAACACCTGATGCAATATATCGAAAAGAACTTTTCTTCGCGAACACCGTTTGCTACATTATCTATGGGACTATTTTACAATCTATCTTTTGTTGGAGTCCGAATTGCGATACAACTTTGAACCTGATTTCCTCAAAAAGCATTTTTATTCCCGTAGATGCGGAAACATTCCTCTAACCTTGCACTCATCTTTTGGTTTCCAATCCACCACTTGACCGGATTCTTGTGGACAAAAACGAATCTGTCAGGAGATTAGGTGCAAAGTTTTAATTGTGTGAAACTGTTATTGTTTACAGTTATCCATTCTATAGTTATTCTATTTCTGTCAATCTTCACTCTGGTGCACCATAATTGTACTTGGACTGAAATTTAATCCTAAATGCTCACAGAATTCGTGTCAACACAATAATAATACAAGTTTTTAAAAAAGACCCACATGTCCCCAGTGTACGTTGAACCTGCTAAACGTGTGGCGGAATGTCGTCAACAGTGGCTCCGGTTGCATTTTATTATCTTTGCGAATCTAATCAGTCTGCTTACCTCTCAGTACTGCTCCTGCGTTTTACATCCTCCGTCTGATCCTTCATTTTGTTCTCCCAATTGGGTAGCTGGTAACCAAAAGCCGACACAAGAAGATGCAAACTTATTAATTGTATAAACTGGAATGAAGTTCTCGTTTTCTTTGTTAAGTTTCACCAATGACTACAATCTTCATTTGGGATGATTAAAATTTAGAAAATAAGAAGACCGGTGGGTTTAAAGCTCTGCTGGTTAAATGTATGCAGTACAAACCTTTAGGCTTCTTCCATGTGTGGGTTTGAATCTCATTGAGGCTACTGATCTTTTCATAGCTCCTTATTGTGAAAATATCTGACAAAAGTCTGTCAACAAAACTTGATTAAACGAGTTGTTTTTGGTCAAAAAATATAAAGAATAACATATTGCAGCTAAGGAGGAAATTATCACCATGACTAATAAACATCCACACACGAACAATCTGGCCTTAGATGGGTGTGAAATATATATGTATATATTTATACATACATTCACAAATATCAATCACCAGGATGCACACTAACTGAGTGATCAGGCGCACTATTTCAACATGGTGAAGTTTGTCGTGTACAGATCGTACATTGAAAGCTAGGAAACATGGGATAGTGGCCCGGTGGTAACGTCACCAAATTATCACCCCGCCGGGATGTGTGTTCGAACCCCACCACCACCACCTGACTTTCCCCTTTGCGTATTGAATGGCAGCCCTCTGATTGCCGCTTCCCCGTTCCTGAAAAATTGTTGTATCTTTGTATATTCAATAAAAAAGGAAGTAAAATGAAAAAATAAAAAATAGTTGTTTCCACCTATCATCAGCAATGTGAATCTATCGTCCCGACTAAGGATCGAAGCCGGGACTTCGCAGTTAGAACGAAAGCATACTACCCATATAATCACCGGACAGATGATTGGATCGCCTTTCATTTTGTCCATACACGATATATTACAAAGTATCTTTGTGAGCTTTATGCAGGCATCATCATACCTCTAGGGTTATGAATCGGTGGGAAACATTGAGACCGACTACGTGTTACCTGAGAATCAATCAATTCACACCACATAACCACAACAATACTCATCCACTTGGCAATATCAACAGTTTATCATCACCTAACTTCCGTACGAATCCCCTGAAGTGTTCAGATTTTCTTTTTTTGTTCAACAGGCATATCTAATACATTTTTGAATAGAGAAGTCAGAAACAAGGGTTTTCACAATGTATTTATGATCATTTCGCTGTATCTTTACACATGTCCACTGCAGCCACAATGATTTTTACAGCCAATGAAATAACAACTGTAATACGAAGACAAGATTGCTGATTACAACAGGCAACATAATAATGAAATGGGGAGTCAGTACCCATGGTAATGGTAATGTGGCTAACCATTCATATTGTTTGCACAGATCTGATTTGTGATTGTGAATGGTCAAGGCCTAGACAAACTTCAATAATTTTGCGTCTTTTGTACTGTAAATGACCTGAAATTAACGGGCTGGGATAATTCAACGTCCATTTCATATAGATGTTGCTTAATCGAAGATTTGAATCATTTCTGTCCAATCGATGACGTAACCCTTTCGAATTTCACGTCCATTGCTTTCTTAAGCCTCACAAAGGGGTGGATTTGGGCACGTAACTGCCTCTGTCCCGCCTGTTTAGATAACTGATCATTCATGGTTGAATTAATAAACGTAGTTTGATTTGGTTGGGGGGGGGATAGTAGCATCTGAGTTGCGGTGAAGAAAATGACGAAGTAGACGGCATAAAGGACATGCTTGGCAGGAGAGTTCAAGGGCTGATGTCCTTGTTTTTGTACAGTAGATTGAGAGAAGTCATCATTTTTTGCATAACTACCAGTTTCCCTGTTGTCTATATTGCTTCAGAATGACTGGTGATTAATGCAACCGGATATCCGTTTACTTTTACTACTTTTTTAAGGGATCAATTTCCCCAACTGAAGAGTCTTCTGCACGCAGTTCACTTTCTCTACGAAATAGTGTGCAAACGCGACCGATTGATATACCGATATTGGACATTTACGAAGCGGGTTTACCCTCCAGAGAGAAGAAAATAAAGAGGTAAAAGTTAGCAAGTAAGAGTAGCATCTGTTGCTTTCTAAAATTCGGTATTCCCGTCACGTGATGGACTCCTCAAAACTGTATCGTTAATATATAATGGGTTCAGTCAGAAGACAGTTCAGCTCAGTTCTCACAATCACTAACCATGCACTGGGATGTAACGACTTTTATTGCTGATTTTCGGCTATCCATTTTGACGACCAATGAGGAAGGAGTAAACAGTTTACAGCTAATTGCATCTTTCAAAATGAAAACATAGAAAGAAAGTGAACTAGACTTGCATGGAAAGTAAGAAGATGCGTGACCACTATTAGCTGCCACACTCAGTCATATTCCCACTCAGAACGTGTAGTGTGATGTCTGTGACCGATCCCCCTGGCCATAATTTAAATATCCTCACACTAAGTCCAATTCCGACCACTTAGGT
>UZAN01043528.1:19843-40955 GCA_900618425.1 Echinostoma caproni
CAATTTTTGATGGCATTTTTCTACACGTGTTTTTTATGTTATTCATGGAAAGTGGATGCATCTAACCATCCGTGTATTTCGATATTCGGATCGGTACATGAAGTAACCCAGTAACTGGTTGTACTCTTGAGTCACTTCCTACGTTTCATTTGTACCGACATCCTCATCGGCCACCACTTCTTTCCGGTTTCCTCCATTAGTGTGCAAACGAATTCTATCATATGTTTGGTCCCGAATTGAAAAATATTACCGGAGATAGCAAGACCTTGAGTGAAGTACTACGCCTGGTTGATCAACTATTCACCTCGATCAAAAGTCAGGTGAGCGTGATCCCGATGTGTATGTGAGTTTCTTATTGAATCAGCTCACTGAATGAGTTACTAGTGTAAAACAGATCTCGTTAAAGTTATGGAATTGTGAGTTGTCAATGGGGGTTCAGTTGAAAGATGTTTCGAATGAGCTTATATCGTGTATTCATCAGTTGTGCATCGATGTGTTGTCAGTTCACTTCAAGGAATCGCTTTGTGTATACCGAGGGGTGAATGTTCAGCAATAACACTATGTACCACTATGTTTCAAGCAACGGGAAAAATCGTGTAGTTGGTTGTAAATAAATAAAAAACTACAAAACAGTGGAGAAACAATGACACGCTATGATACTAATGATCAGTTTTAATTAGCATCTTACACAAATCACCGGCAACGAGTTCACAATTTATTAGAAACTAAGCTAAATATAGAACAGTAGGCCACGTGTAAACCTTAGTATGAGCCTTTATGTTTATAACTAAAACGAGTGGATGAATCAGAATGGGACTGACTAAGACAAAAATATAGAGGATGAGAGTAATCAAATAAAATTGTGCAGGAGAATTTTCTGTAGTAAGATGTCAGATATTCCCGGAGAATGACTATATACTGATTGAATCTTGGGGAATCGGGAAGTGAGTCTATGGTCCTGCATGAATACACCAGGAAGATTGCAGATAGTTGAGGCGAAACGCAAGCAAAAACCCTAAATCTTTTGAGATAAAACATGGATCAAAAGTGATCTAAGAAGCAAAAAACACAAAACGTAAGCGTCCTGATCCTCAGGAATACGTGAATGACGTGGTCAGACCGGGTGATGATAACATTAGGATACCTAACAGATATTTGTTTGTCCACCTGGTCATTTAAGGTGAATAAAGGGGGCTTAGCAGTTCTTTTAGGGTTACTTACGATTGAAAAAAGTGGTCAAATTTATTAAACATCGAGAAGGGTGACGGTAAACAAATAAAGTCACGAGATGTAACGAAGTCGCTGTTTAAAACACAATCACTCTTGCTTACTACTGCAGGTAAGAAACTAGCCATTCTCTTGGATTATTTGATCCCATCTGCGGTGCATTTGGCGCCACTTAAGGCTGATTTGTCCTTTCTGGTGATCATATCATGTGAAAATTATGCACCGGTCCAAACACCTAAACGGGAAACTTGGGTAAGGAAACTTAGTATGGTGGTGTGCAACAATTGTCCAATGGGTCCAGGATTGCTACCTAAAGATTATTTACCAGCGATATGCATGGGTGTCATCAAGCCAATAGATAGTTGGCACATTTATTCTCTTTGTACTGCACACAGCGGGTAAGTATCGACTCACTATTATAGCTCGTAATTCTGAAATCTTAGAAATAACTGTCCCCTTCCACAAAGAGGTGAGGTTTGGGAAAGAGGTGGGAAAGAGATAGGGTGAGAAGTACCAGATGCTTCCACAAGTACGAGGGGCAACGTCAGTTCACCTAAGATTATGTGCGTATAATGAAGGCCTGTTTGTCCTACCATCAATTAATGAGGGGAGCAGAAATCCGTGTTTTGTGCTCGATAATGTCCATTTTCGTGTTGATGGTCAGTGGATGTATTTAGGGGTAAGCGTAGCACATATTCTCAAGAAATATGGTGTGAGAGCTGGTAAATTCTATCAGCAATGGGTAAACGCCTCAGTTCAAACACAATTTATCTTATAAAAAAGCGAAATGAACATTTTGGAATAATTAATCGCAGATACTCCAAACAGTGGATTAATTGGACCGTTTCATCTATTTGCGTTTTTAGGTTCCGAATACATCTTAAGAAATTTTAATGTGATTCACCGGGACGACCTTTGTGTCGGAACAACTCTCTTATATGGCAATCGGTTATGTTGTGAAGGAATGGGTTGAGTAATCGCCAACAGAAAGCAAGCAGTTATCTTACCGCTTTATCACCACTCTGGTCTATTTAGTCCACCACTCATGGGCCATTGATTATTTTGCCTTTCACTATCAAAACAACAGCTATTAGCAGCGAATAACGGGTGTTACATCAGTATCAGGATATCACGTGCGTCCCCAGGTGTGTAAAACACTTATACTAGTATTCAGATGTACATAGCACAACTGGACTGATGTTTATGCCAGCGTGGCTTCCATCAAGCAAATATACCACACACGTGTGCAAATTTTGGATGGAAGACTGTTCCAGTTCTCATTCCGGTAGACGAAAACGAACGAGGTCAAAGCATTCGCGAGCTAATCGTCAGACCGTAATCTTTGTCTCAGGTACCATTTATCATGTAATCAATAACCAAATAAAGTGTGTTTGCTTAGAATGTTACCCTTATAACCAGTCCATTCGATTTTGACAGGCTTATAGACTATGTTTAGTCTCGCAGTGTTCTGGGTTCGTGAATAGTTTCCCGGCAGGGCACAAAAGTATGCACTGCCGGCGAGTCCGGACAAGGTCAAAACAACTAGCCAGTGTTCTTTGTTGGCCATCGCGTAAAAATTTACCTGAATATCATCAACACAGAAGGCCGATTAGATCGAAAGATTTTGCGATTGACAATGTCTTAATGAGTTCTCTGTGACAGACTTGGACAGCACTGAGGAATCTACACCACTTATTCATCTTTTTCCAAAGGATCTACCATGCCCATTTTTACCAAAGAATGAGAAAAGTTGGCTGAAGGTCAAAAACGAGTTTGAAGATCACGCTTCTATGATCGATGCCAAGGCCAAGAATTTCATCAATGACTATTTTGCACATATTCGCGGACCCACGTCAGCTTTTGACCTATTGGAAAAGTTCAAATCGGTTAAGGCTCGGGCAGCAATTACGTGCTTGTTGAAAGATAAATATCGGGACGTGTTGCGCAGTTTCGGAAACGAGGTGAGTTTGACACATTACGTTTGTGTGCACGTGTGTGACAGAGACAAAGAAAAGGATTTATCGAGTGTGTACTGTTTGATCATGCTTCCGGTAGATCGATGAATTAGGTAGAATAAATTTGTCTGGTGATGGGCCAGTTGTTGCTCAGGTGACTCGAATCAATCGGAAAATTTAAGTGAAATTAGAGCCACTGGCTCCATTCCAACCCGAAGAGTCCTAATTTAATTTACACTTGATCTAAATTGAATAAACTGAATCAAAAACATTACTAATAACACTGTGATTGCTGTGATCATTATAAAAGCTTTCTGGCTGACTTGAGTTAGCACATTATCCAAGCAAATCCTAGGTAACCGTAAAATTTACAAATTTCAGTATTATCGATTTTTTTTTAATGAAACCACCGACTCAGTGTTGATCGTTTTCACGATTACAATGTTTGACTGAGGTGCTAAACAATGATTCCTCGAACGTAGAATAAAATCCGATCGATAAAATGCCATATCTCGCTAACCTTGTCTATTTTGATTTTTCCCGTTTTATTCGATTCCATCGCAACAGTTATTGAAAGTGGAAGTAAAATTCAAAGAACTGAAAGACACCCCGAATGTGGCTCACTATTTACCATCCACGGCCGGTTCCATTTCTTGGGCCAGGCTGATTTTATCCACAGTCAAAGTGAGTATATTACGCTTTATCAACTCACAACCGGACATTTTGGATGAGGACGAAGGAAAAGCGGTATGTGATTTGTGCTTTTTGTGTTGGTTAAATTTTTTTATCAAATGACAATTATGCTTGGCATCAAACGAGTGAATCCCATAACCAAAAAGACTGCTGAACTGCCAATGGTATCATTATCGTCTTAAACATCATTTATTTTTTTTTCTTGGCTGGAAAGTATAAACGTTAGTAAGGGAACAAACAATACAGTAATTAAAGTTGTTCTGTAACTCCTAGGTTTACGGACAAACAAGATTCGTGCGTTTGTGACCAGGTCTCGCGAGCAAAGAAAAACGGTGGAGGGACAAAATCTGCAGACTCTACAGAGCGAAATCCCCATATATGTATAAAGATAGAAAGGGGACAAGGATGAGACCACATGGTGGTGGGCAAGTGTTTAAATAGTGGATTTTAGGGGCGGATGAGTGCCAATGCGGATGGCTTTACCCGGAATACGGTCCAAGTGTGTCCGAGAGAAAGAGGGTGGCCGTTCCAGATGTGATTACAGTGTACCCCGATTCACGAGGTAAATAAATAAGCAATCCTCTTTGGTCAACACGGTGCAAGTTCAAAAAAAGATCAAGATGGATAAGAGGAAAAGGTAGATAGTAAGTGAAACTGTGGAAGATGTGAAACGAAGTGAAAAAGATTCGACAGTAGATTATGGACACAAGATTTGCACTTAATGGGATTTCATAACATCTAAAACAATTCCGTTTTGTTACCTTGAGAATTGATTGCTTTCACGGCTGAAATAAATGAATAGTACTCAGACAGTCAATTGCGAGTGGGAATGATGGTGGAGGAAGTGCAAGAAGTTCCGTAAGAAAGATAACGATGGGGAGTTGCGTAATCGGCAAGAGCGTGCATAAGATCAGAAGTATGAAACAAAAAGCAGTCAATAAAGAAACAGTAAAAAGTGACACAAAGTATGGAACCTTGTAGGATGCCGAAGCTCACTGGGTTTGTCCTCCAAATGAGTTCATCAACATGAATAGAGACTGAACAGTCAAAAAGAAAGCTTAGTACCCAAGTGACGATATATGGAAAGTTTTACCACAGAGATACTGCAGGAGACCAGATGCTACTCTCCAGAATTAGTGGAGGAGCAAATAATTAACTTGCACACTAATGGATTTTCAATGAACCTGAACAACAGGAGCTCTATTGGAGATCACAGCGTCTTAGGACATATAGATGTTTTGAAATCACTAGTTTCAGGAACTTAGGGAGGGCTGAGTTGTGGGTGATGAGATGGTAAATGTTCAGATCATAGAGACCATTTTCGTTTCAAGAAGAAAGGGATATGAACAGTTTTCTCAACGGCACAGAACCTAGTCATTGCATTTCTGCGCATGAAAACTACCGGACACGTATATATGATGCAGGACAAGCTACTCAAAAAACATGCAGTGTAATGCATGAAGGAACTGCTTTTTCAAAGAAAGGTTTTAACTGAGGTAGGAATCGAGTCAACTCAAGCCTAAAGATACGAAATAGATTATGTTTAAATCCTGGCTTAATAGTTTATCATCTCTCTCTCTGCTTGCTACCGTAACACGAATATAACTACGATACTAATATTCTGTTTTTTGTCACTTGTGTATATAATATTCCACTGCATTCTCCCGCTGAGTGCAATCGAGATGCAATAGATTACATTCGAAGAAATTTTAAATTTTGATGTAAACTACGTATTCTGACAAAATCGGTGTGATTTGGAACAGTAGAATGATTTCTTCTGCTTCGGTCAATTGTGCATAAGTGTATTGGGTATTGAGTAGCAAAAAAACATTCATTCATTTTGGTAAGCGTTTTGCACCTTCATTTGACCACCACAGGACTGTATACTCGTCGGCGCTTGGAATTCGGCCAATTATTATTTGTCTGTGGTTCACTGATGTTCTATCTGTGTAACGCTTATTGATAGGATTCCCATTGGTAATAGTCGAGCGGGGGGAAGTAAAATGGAATTGTCCCAGAAATCATTCGTTTGAATCCAAGGAGAAGTATCTTTATTATTCACTTATTTATCTCCTTTAATTATCCGCATCTACCGTTCTGAAAATGAGTTGAACAATTATTGATTGAATAAGGAATTCAAGTGTGAATACCTCATCGTTTTAAATCGTTCTCTCTCTCATTCATGACCACATAGAGGTTAGTTCCACTCTGACCATTTTGAGATATGATGGGATAGTTGCCCGCAATTTGAACAACTTGTAATCCTTCAATTTGATGCGAGGATGTCTGATCACCGGTTAGTTGTGCTTGTGATGCTAAAAGAAAAAGTTTGTTTTCTTCACGTTGTTAATGTATCACAATTTTAAATCATTATTTTGTTTAAAAGGGAAACAACAGATGAACAATCAAATGAGAATATTTTTGTTATTTGTATCAGATTTTTACGCTTAGCCTGTGTTAATCGTGTGAGTAGGATGGGGGGGGGGTAAACGAATTCCAACTGAATTCGCGGTGGCTAGGGTGCAGTTTTTAATCCGCTTAGATCGGCTACCCCAAACACGGTAGAGAGGACGAAATGCTTCAGTCACCCTGATAGTGATGAGGTTTTCAGGTGTCAAACAATGGCACTTGTTATCGTTTTAGTTTCAACGGTGTTCAAAGGTGTCACCGAACTCTCGTAGATGGGTACCTGCTCCTGCGACCGATTTTTTTGTTACGTATTGTCCAGCTGTGTGACGATGGCTCTCTTGTTATGCATAGTCGAAGTGCACTGACCATTACAAAAACACAAGACCATCAGCTCTTACTTGGTGGGTAAACGTAACGTCCTTTGTTGCAGTTGGTTCATACGACCGATCGATGAATGCATCTGACTTATTTGGTGTTTGTCTCACCCGCATAGGAGAATGAGTTATGGATTTTAAGCTTCTCAAGCATTCACAGATAAATACCACTGTGAACTACTGACTCCAATATCAGACAACGCAAAACCATCCAAACGATCCTTGATCGACCCACTGAAGTTCTTGCACTGCGCAACGATGCTTTGTTGCATCTCCGCAAGCCATTCACACCAGGTCTTGACCGTAGACCGCGTAGCTGATGTATAGCAGGTTCTACTCCGAACCCGAAGGTTCGCTATTCGAGTCCTGAGAGGGACAGAAAAAGTACGCACTGCTAACGAGCCCCGAAATGAACGAAACAGCTGTTTAGTGCTCTCCGTCGATCATCACAGAGATTTCGTTGTAATTAAAGTATTATTTATACTATTATTATTGACCTGTTATAATCGTTCAATCTTCCATCCATATCAGGCACATGCTCTAAGACCATCGTTTACGCTAACGCATAAACAAGCTTCTATGTCACGTAACTAGCAATACCGTTCACTGACTCAAATGATTTTTATTCCGTCGATCGGTCAGCGACCCTTACCAGATGATGATCAATACTACTAACATTCTCTCACATCACAGCTATCTTGAATGACCTCCTAGGACGGCAAAAATGGCGGACTGACCGTGCAGTAAAACTGGCGAATTATTAGACCGTCACTTCCAACCCTCGTGTAGTCTGCACCAATGCGAATATTGACGTAACCTTTTCCTTTGAAGTCAATATGAGTTCATTCCATTCATGCTTAGTTATCGATTCATAAAAGGGTCTGTATCATTTAGTCGATCTTCTTTTTGCTATGTCAGTCTACCTCTGAAACTTCGTTCACTCCCCCGTATACATAATGGCAACTTTACAGGTCAAAGCGAGATATGTCAGTTTGGCTGATGAGTTGCGTAAATACGAGATTAGCCGACATCACGCTTGGGAAACGGAAGTGAATGCAATTGTGAGCCTTCGACTCAGTCAACCGGTACTCTTTAAACACACGAATCCAGTTGCTTACGATCAGGTCAGTCAACCCAGATTTTGCATTTTAGTTTATTGTTTGCACATTCATATACCGTAATTTTCAGCCAAAAAGATATCAGTTCATCCAGTCAATCGAAGATCCGTGTCAACCCAAAATTTAGCAGTCGGTCTCACAACCGGCAAGATTATAACATGGATGATGTTTTTTAATATTGTCTTCATACTTCTCATGAACTTCAAGACGTTACTACATTAGTGTAAGTCCCGCAGTCCAATGGTTGTTTACGAAAATTAATTATAATGCCGAAGAGGGGAACTTTCGAGCCAGCCAACTGAAAGTATACCTTACCACACCGATAATAGTAATAATACCCGTGGTATTTATGCACTCATCTATCTGAATGAATAGTCTTGATAACCAGTGGAATCGTAGTGAGGCCAAATTTAATCGATTTTAGTAGTTTGTTTGCCGCGAAATTGCGTCGAACCTGAACTGCGACTGGAAGTATTTCATGAAGCACAGCTTGTACCATCATTAGCAGTATTTACACACCTTGAAGAGACATAGTTCCTTTCCTTTTGAATAGTATAGGCCATCATAGTTATAATAACGTGTTTGAATAACGGTAATTTATATAGTTTTAACAATCCAATCAACTGCGTTTAGTAATAGTTAGTGGCTTCTTCCACTTTGAATTATGAAGGGGTTATACGGCCTCGGTGATACACGAACCCATGCACAGAAGACACTACACCTTGAAGAGGAAAACCAGTATAGTGACGGTGCACGATTTATGTCCTGGACGATTTCGCTGCACCCCACTCCACTTTGTACAGCGCACATTCTACCAACTGAGCTACGAGATCATACCAGCATCCCTGGTTCTTTCACCTTCGGTTTACTTATCCCAAATATAGAGACTTACAGAATCCACCAATCAACAGGTAGACTCCCTACCTTAGTAGATATACCTTAGGTTCCATCAGTATCCACTGAATGAACTGTGAGGCCCAAGTATTTGTATTTTTATTTATATTTCTCTCGTGTCGGTTAGGAGCGTAGCGGTTGTTACACAGTGACAACAACTACGAGAACTGCCTCACTTATCCTTGTCGGCAGTTTGGTTACATTTACTTTCCTTGCGAGAACTGGAGTGATTGTCCCAAAACCCAAAACCCCACAGACCATGAATAATGGATAATGCACTATATGTCTACAATCACCCTCATTACCCAACCCAAATAAGAGGAACCAAATCTCTATTTAAATCCAGTGTCACATAGCCGACAAAATCGTTTGATGATAAGTCTTCCTGTGTTGACTAAATTCCGGTTGCGATGCTCGCATACAATGATAATCGAGGCTATCAAAGTAGATTCACTTAGATAGCTCCCATAACGATTGCAGATTGAGAGAACCCAGCGGTCATCCTATTCATTCATTCGTGAATGGACTGAATTAGATTGTATTTACCTGCACTACTGAGGTTGATGCAGAATATGCTGGGCCATTATCGGCTTGATTGTCACACAATCGTGTGCAACACGTTTTTGATCTGCCGATTGATTGAACAAATATCGAGAGTTTCTTTTTCAAACGCATTATATGTCGAAACGCAAAATATTTATCTCTCTGAATACAGTTCACTGTCCGCAGTAGTTATTTTCTTATATTTTTGCTCTCCTAATAAAGAATTTCTTCTTGTTCACTTTTAGGCACATGTCACCCCATTTGACTTTCCCAGATCGTTACAAGTTTTTCTTTTTTACTTTTTGTTTTAATCTACTTATGAGTAGTTTTGTGATGTATGTGACATTTTGCGTACCTCAGTTTGTTTTTTTGGATCGCAGTCCTTGCCACTTGCTGCTTATGACGTCGATCTAGCAATTTTTCAAGTCATTTGAAAGCAGGTATTACAGCAAGCAATAGTAAAGATAGATGGGCACCAAGGGTTATTTATGGAAGTTCAATGATGTACGGGTTTTGTTTCTCTGTCAAATCACTTCATCGATGAACACAGGTTTCCTCTAATCCTGCATAACTCTTGTATTTATGGCCTCCATCGAATGTGGTTCCTCGTAATCCGTTTGATTTCCATGTGGTCAGCATCATAGCATAACAACGTGGTTAATGCAAGCATTCGTGATAAGTGAACTGATCGCTTCTTGGACTAGGAGATGAACTATTTTTCGGTATTTCAGATATGAAAATTTAGAGTTAATCGAAAACACCATTCTCCTCTCTTTAATAACAAATTCCCATATCAAAATAATAACATTTTTCTTTATTATTAGCACTGCACCACATGCATTGTCACCGAATTTGTGTTCAGAAAGGCAAAATCAACCACTTTAAGCATATTATTCCATTAATTTCAGGGTTATTCCAAACAAAAGAAACTGTCGTTCTTGTTCTTTTGTTATTGAATATTGTGTGCTGTACTCGATCTCACGTGTCTATCCAACTTTCCCTCTTTCCATTATTATTGTCATAGCGTATCACCAAATATATATTTCTATAAAGTATAAAGAGCTAATGGGGTTAAATGTGAATTTAGTGCCTTTTACTAAGAACAGTACTTGGGCTCACTCTTAATCCTAGTTCATTTATCAGAAGTTTTATAATACGCTAAAAATAGTGAGTTGGTGAGACGGAGCGCTCTGTAAACCGCTGCTTACCCTTAATGGTTAAGATAGTAGATAAACCTACTTGTATAAACTTTGAGATTCAAAAGTTTGTAAAATCATTTTTACGTGGGTCACTCTGGATTCGATTTCTGCATTAAAACTTTACTGGAATCCTTGGGTGTAACACCAGTTTCTGCAGTGAGATGGGTTGCAGAAAAACCGAGACACGGTTGATTCGTATTCGTGAGTGACAAAATGGTCAGCTATATTTACGATTGCATACCAGTTTAAACGGGAGCAATGAAACGAAGACTTCAAATGTAATTAAAATAATTTGTCTCAATCCCGTGATATTTCTATTTATCCCATCAAATGACTAAATAAAAATGATTGTATGGATTTTATCTCATAAAGTGAGAGATCTTCAAATAACTCACCTCTTTAGCCTTTCTCCCTGTCTTTTCCCTTGCACAGAAAGCTCAAGCTATCAGTCCCCCACCCACTTGGTGGGCCGGTGCAAAAGGAGATACAGGAACTGTATTGAATCCACCCACACCGCCACAAGCACAACTAATTCGTCAGTTCTTCAATGATCCAGCAAACACCACCGGTACATTAACACGCACGTATTCGTCCAATCTGCAACGGAATCATGGTTCTGCCGTTTCATGGACCAGTCAAGGGGAACGCACCTCTTTGGGCACAAGCCCCACGATGCAAGAAGGTTAGTGCTTAATTTTATCTGTGCTACCAATCTCTACGTCCTACATACAAATCATTGTTTTCTTTTGTATATTTAACATATTGAATCGTATGCGACTCGGTCTCATGACAAGTTTGTCCACCGGCGTAGTATTTGCATTTGAACCTCCACTCAATCATCGATATAGGATGACTTCCTATTTTTTAACATCAGCGGTTTATCTTGACGCTGGGTTTCTTCGTTCATTTTAACTTTTGAAGGCGCCAGCCAGTTCAGTGTTCTTTCCGTTTTACAATGTTTAACATGAATCTGTAGTATTTTTTCGCCAAAAGTCCCTAAATCTGTGTGAGTTCGAGCTAACCTTTCGTTGAAACGAACACAATCCCGTTTAGTGTGCCCGTCTGGAACCATTCACCTAGAGGATGCATAAAATGGTACCGAACGGGAGCTGTTGCGTATCTGTCTGTAACCTATCATCTCATTAATTGTTTCTTACGTGCTGTTTCAAAAAGGGAGGTAACCCCATGGAAAATTGGGGCAGAATGTATAAGTTGTAAGCCAGGCAGTGATTCGCATGATCTTTTAACCAAACGCTTTGACAACTGCCGCGGCGAACCGAGAAATATTGATGTCCTTACTTCACACCAGATTGCTCATGCAGACTGGATTCAACTGTGGGCTCTCTGAATATTAGTCACAGTGTTCATTAAGTTCTCGAAGAAATCAGCGGTCTCCGTTGTTTTGTTATGGATCGCCGTATGGTTGGTTGAAAGCTGTGGTCTTGTTCTTGTCCCGAACAATTTGTCAGACTGTTATCATAACTGAGAAACCGATCGTCTTTCCACGGTCCACCAGACTGGTTGACTGTTTATCATATCACTCCTTTTGCTGTGACAGTATATGAACAGTGTAAATTATACATATTTATTTATCCTCTACTGTCCTTTTTCAAGACTATCCGTTGTAATTCCAGTCAAATCAAGCTTTATGCGCCTTAATCGCGAAGTCTCACTGTTTTACCACCTCTCTTTACATGCTCTTTCCGCTTCGAAATGCCGTAGACCTCAGTCGTGCACCTAGTCGAACTCGCTGACGGACGTCTATTCGGTGGGTCGGTGAAGCCTTGCGATTTACGCGAGACAGCGAAGTTAGGCCCAACTCGATGAGCACTAATGGTAACGCACTGTTTCGTGCGCTCTACGGCTAAAGTATACCTGGTCGTATTTGCTCGGTCGCCACAGTACCTACTCCCGGTGTGTTTAGTGTTAAGGTGTAGTCCGAGCGATTCACTTTTCATTACGTGGATCATTGGCTTATCCGATTGGCAAAATTTGTTGAGAGACTCGAGTTGGGCTTATTGAGGTGAATTTTGGTGACTGGGCTATTTTTCACCAATAGCCCAGCAAACGCAACTAGCCTCAATTTTGACTGGCCTAGTCCTGACTTAAAAAGTGGTAGACCTGAAAGAAAAACAGAATGCATTTGATTCGTTTCAGAAAAGAGATTTTCGAGGTTAAACGCAGATACTCGTTGTCCGAAGAAGTTTAGCCGCATAAAGAACATTCACAAAGACTATAGCATTACATCAGAAGCTCGCGGTTAGCAAGCAGACTGATTGAACAAATATTAAACATTGTAGGTGCACTATGAATAAACTGTATCACTCTTTCAGCCGAAATGCAAGATGATTCGAAGGAGGCAAACAACATTACTTTCTTTATTGGATTTATTCTCAAAGGTAGTTACTTGCTGGTTATCAACGTGAAACAACAGAATGCGCTTAGTGTATGTTGTATTTTTTTCCCTTGAAGCCTAATTCTGGGCGAAACTATGGAGATAAAATTCCTTTCGTTGAGGCATAAAGAGCGAAATAAATGTTATGTTAGCATATTGTGTTGAAAAGAATGTAGCACGCGTATTGAACAGGTCCATTTGGGATCCTATTGATTTCCTAGTTTATCGTGTAACTAATTCTATGGATTCATACTGTTACAAGGAGCACTGTTCATCTTCGACAGTCGCCCACTCCCATTACGTGGATCTTTTAACTCCTAAGCAGCTTCTCTCGGTGAAGATCTATTGAAGTTCCTCAGCACAAACCAAATAAGATTACGGTATTTGAATATCCGGTTGTTGAAAATACAATAGATCACTGAATGAAGTTATTGGATTTCATTTCTCACAGGTGCTCTTCCCGTATACGAAGTGAATTTTGATTCGAAACTGTGGGGTGTGATTCAAGAAGCTGCTCGAATCGAATTATTTAATCTACCACTGCCGGAGATTGCTCGATTTCTTGGACTTCGAGTGAGTATCAAGCACACCCACACATTCCCGTCTCTTTGAGTCAAATCATTGATGTCTACTGTTTTTCTTGTTGATTCCAGTTCAGCTGATTATGTGCTTTCAACTTTCTCAGATCGATTGAAACATCCCTTCCGTTGGGAGTTTTTCTCAAACTATTAGCCCATGCTTTCACTGTAAGCACTCAGTCGGAACGATTCATATTAATGACAACCTGTTCAAGATGACTGGCGGTCAAAGGATTTATTTGTTCAGAGTATCAAACTTGGATTAACTCATTCGATTGTTTAGAGGCACCAGGCACTCCTGATGGTCTTGGGTGTCGGTTTCACTCCTTGGGATATCGTTAATTCCCCACGAGGTAATGCATTCAAATGCGATGGAAATGTTTGTGATAACCAAAAAAGAGCACTGGACAGCTGTTTCGTTCTGTTTGGGACTCATCAGCAGTGCGCATTTCTTGTGCTCCTATCAGGACTCGATTAATAAACCGCGAACCGATACCATCAAGAGTGCCTGGGGTAAAGGTAAGGTAATGCTCGCGGTTCGAGTCCTGACACGGACACCCAAAAAGTACGAACTGCTGACGAGTCCCAAACAGGACGAAACAGCTGTCCAGTACTCTTTATTGATTTATTTGTTTGTTTTCACGACGGGGGAAGAGATTGACCACTTAATACTCATTTTTTTATTCTTAAGTTGAATTTTCTGTTAAAATCAGGTGCAATTTCATCTATTGCACAATTCTGGGAATACAAGTTTGTTGCCTTAAAGAAATTCAAATCTGACTGTCTATTCTCTTTTCTTCTTTATTCGTTTTCTTCATTTATCATGTAAACATTGAAAATTGTTTGTCCTACCTGATCAGAAAACGACTTGAAGAGTGATATTCATTTCAAATCGATCTACTTTCTCCCATCGGTCATAGCACTCCTATTATCAGAACATGGTCCTACAATTGCAGCGAATGGTCGATCGATACGAGGAAATCAGGGCACAACTGGATCCGTTAAAAGTGAGTCAATCGAAGTGTGCATTATCTTTATACAATGTTTTTTTTGCTCAAAAGATTGACTGTTGATTATCAACATTTGTTTATCTCATTTTAGGTCACTTTAATGGAAAACAGTCTGCGAAATCTGGTAAACACGATCGATCGTGGTGTGTTCTATCTTAATTGGGACAGTCTTGTAGTGGACGAATATCTGGAACATTGTGATCGAGTGAGTGACAGTTTCGAGTTCTATGTTCGTTCTTCACCTCCTGTGAAAAAAAACAGTGTTCTTGCGTGCTTATGCACCAGAGCTGGTTTGAAACTTTCCAACAACTTAAAATGGTCATACGTGAATTCTGTCGTGTAAATGAAATGTCAAATGAATAGCTAGAACTCACTGGACAGCTGTTTCGACTTAGTCGAATCCCATCATCTGTACGAAGCCATCGACCCAACCGGGGATGAAACCGGGGCCGTCACAGGCAGAACGCAAGCATACTTCCCACTCGGCCATGGAGCAGATGATCGGACCGCTTTTTATTTTCATTTTTGCCGTTCGCTGTGGTAGAACACGTAGCGGACACAGGCCTTCCAGAGAACGAGGGCACATTCAAAGTGATCGATAAGCCCATCGAAGGCTATCCATCAACGCTACCTAGCAACAGCTGAAGCCCTGGTCATTAACCTACTCAGTTCACCACCGTGTTCTCCAAAGTGATTTTTTCCCAGTCAATTCGCTTACCCTGGCCTCAACCTGAAGCAACCGGTCGAAACGATCGCAACCTTTGGTATGACCCAAAGAAGCAGACCGGACATGGAGCAGTTCACGCAATCCATCGACTGTGAACATTTTGCAAACCACATAATTATAACAAACACAAAACTCTGATACTTCATTTCCGAACCACACATTGCATTACAACTAACCCATCGTATATGTCCCATCAAACAATTACAGTATAGTTTGACAATTTTTCGGCTCACTATATATGACTGTATTAGCCGGAGGAAGAAGTTATCGAAAGCAAGCCTTGTTCGCTGTGACGTTTTCTTAAAGTCATGATGGAAATTTCCCGTGAAGATACTTTTACCAACATCAGTCAGTGTGCACTTTGGGTGTGTGTTTATTTATTTTATCGGGTAAATCTTTTAGTTGTGTATTAGTACGAAGCTTATAATTACAGTCAGCTTGTCCCCTTTGTCCACCATCTCTGCCATCGGAACAGAATTCAACTTGACCCCTTGGGCTGAAACCGAAAGCCCATGAGATTCTTCTCTACCAACATAAAACTGCGATGCAACTCAAATGGCTTCGAAAGAGCCAAAAGAACTGTTCGTGAAATGGAGAGGGATCTCTTTGGCACAACGTGCAAAAGGGCACCATAGTGGACCCCGAGAGGAAGTATCATGTGTGTCCTGTCGGATGAATCAATTATTGTAACAACAGGGGTAAGGTATAACCTTACCCGGCAAATGATTTTTGATACAATTCGATCGATTTATCTATCGCCGCCCTTGTCCCAGTTGATAGTCGTACTAATACGAATCCGACAAACTATTCAAGCTATAATATCGCGTCACCGTGGTCAAACGATGACCGAAAATTCATGCATTGGATGTGTGAAATACATGTGGGATTGATTCTGTGATTTTCGAAGTAGACAAGCATACAAAACAAGGTGAATGCTCAAATTACTCAGAGGATAACTTCACGAAACTGAAGTTTCTTAAATATGAAAATGTTGAGTGTGCAGAAAGCAAGAGTTAGTTGTTTGTCTAAATCAGGACTGCCGCATCGGGTTAATTTGGTCACACAAGGCTGTGGTAGCCGAAACACAAGTTGACCACCACCAGCAGATCCTGAGACCGGTTCAATAATCTAAACAGCAAAACATCACAATGCACTAACATGTCGAAGGAATAATGCGATCGAAAAAAGCGAGAATTCAAACTCGGCTACAAAATAAGTAATATAAATCTACTCATTAATTGAGTTCTCGTTATTCTCAACACCCAACCCCCTCCTTGGTTCAGTAGGTAATTGAAGAAAAAACTACTGGTCTGCGTGAAGTTTTTTTGCCTAAATTACTCATTAGTAATTTAGATTGCTCCCCACACAGTATACATTATCCATAGGGATACATTATTCTCATCTAGGTGAATGATGAACCGTGAACGACTATTTTTTTTAATTGTGAATATTGATCGTCACTGTTCTATCTAAATTGTGATCTACCCGAATCCCGTAACCGGAACATCAACTTATTTCGTAATAGCGACTGAAACGGGCCGAAAATCATATCAAAGAGGTCGATCGATGTTTTGATATTCTCGAACGAATAGGCACCCTGATTTCCCGCGCTCAAATGTTCAAGGAAAAAGAGAATGGACAATTGGTCTCAGCCAAGGTGAGCATCTGATAGAAAAATCAGAGATCTGTAAGACCCTGCGATCCTTTTAGTCCTTATTTCTGCGCTGAATGAATTGCATCATACCATTAAGTTTATTGCTCATCACAAACACTACCTGTCTTGTGTCATCTTGGAAATGAATGCTAAAAATGTTTTAGGATAGTGAACCACAGTACCGAAATATACTATATTCTATATCCAGTCTGTTCGATCGGTCGCCCGCTGGTCGTGTGAATTTTTATCTGTGAATTCACATGATTTGTCTTTGGTGTAATGGATGGAGTGATATTACTGGTACTACTCACTGAGACTATAGAACAGACTATATAGAACAATCATGTAGTGTCTCCCATGTTTTCAAATCAAAATTCTTTTGTTCGGTTACAAGTTAAACAAAACAATTGGGTTGAACAAACACGACGGTCACTTTGATCATGGTTTTACCATTAGGACGCTAATTACACAGCTGCATGACAAGTGATTTTACTTCAGATTGCACAGGTTTCATCCAACATTGCATCTTCAGTTGAATTTAGACAGAGATACTAATGCCCTCTTCATCTTAAATCTCGATTCTCACAAATTCTTCATGATCATACAGAAAACAAAGTTTCATTTCATCTATGTGAAACAGCATGAAATCTCGTTCATTTGAAACGCTTTCTTAAAGAAGCTAAACAATTAATATAGAAGTCCGTACTTTGTTTACTGGCCTGAGAAATACACTCATTCGTCTACATGCCGTTATGTGTATATATTTCTTACTTGGAACTTTTTCACACCGGAACCCCTAGTTTTGAACAATGCTCCAATAAGCTCCACTCTGTATCTTTTTCAATTTAAGATGTCCGGACGTCACAATATGAATTTAAGATTTACGAATATGAATTTAAGATGGCATGTTGCTATTTGGATAGTACGACAGCGCAATTGTTCCGTCGTGCCACATTGTCTTGTACTTTCCGTGATACTCTTGTTGTCACGTTTAGACCATCCGTGTGGTGAAGGCACGCCTGCCGTACAGTCGAAGTTCACTGGGTCCATCTAAGACTCGCGGCTGTAAACAAGGTGTGGTTTCTCGCTCGGGTTAGCTGGGCAAACACCAGGTCCTTGTTGCGGCTGGACCATCCGACCGATCGATAAATGAACCCGATCGATCATGTGATTTTCGTGCCGGCACAGGAGGAGGATGGGTTCCGAATCCGACACTGTCTAAGGGTTAGTAGAGAATCACCACAAGAGAATCAGTTGTGGAGCGGTGCGCCATGTGGGAAATTCGGAATGGAAAGTGCTCAAGCGATGATAACAGTGGGCCAACGTATGACTCGTCTAAGATACACGCACTACTTTTCCAAGCCCGTTCGGTAAACAGATAATCACAATAAAACTTTGAACCTACCTTATGTACGGACTACAATATTCACATAAAACTATTCTTGTTTTTTCCCAACTGGCTGTTTTCGCGTTGAACGACCTCGCTAACTATGTCGGAGAAAGAATTCCGAAACAGCAATCGCACTATCGTACATAGCACATGACATTTTAATTTCATACTCGGACTTCTTAAATTCATATTGTGACATCTTACAGTGATATTCGGACATTTTAAACTGAAAAAGGTATAGTATGATATTGTACAATATATCTTATGCAATATACCAGTGTGTTTTTCGTTGAAGTGGAAAAGTACGAAGGTCTAGCATGAACAGTGCAAACTGTCTGTCGTGAAGCTTGTATCAATTTGGTTAATCAATCCCCTCCAGACCATAGGCAACGAACAACCCGAGTCTGATTCAGATGTATCCTTCGCTATGCAAACAAGTAGTTCACCGTATAACCCACTGTTTGTAATGTGACAGGAATACATGGACTATGCGGAATCGTGTCGAGAGAATGATATGGAGGAGTTGGCAAATCAGATTAGCACAATGGCTACCAGTTGCCTGGGCAAACTGGAAGAAGCTTTATTCGACACAAATACCGGCCGTCGAGCAGAAATGTATCCAATCTATCAACGATTCGAAGTCATGATCCTATTCCGATTACTTGAAGTAAGCTTTCTCTCTGTCTGAGAAAGAATAGATTTAATGATCCGCTTCGATGTGGTCACTGTTTTTTTGCACACTTTCAATCCACCTACCCGTGTTTCTTTTGGAGTCTGGATCAAGTGTGTTGAGGAACTGATCAAGGCGCAAAGTGACATCAGCTATGCTGTTTTTCAAACTTGTAAATTAATAGCTAGTGTGCTTATCCAAAGAATGCTCAAATGAAATTGAATTCGTCTATCACAACAATATCGACCCCGACATCAGCGAATGTCAGGGAATAAATCCTCTTCATACAATAAGTACTTGAACTTTTTGTCATGATCCTGAAATTAATTCTTTGGGAAAAGGACTTCCAAACAACCCCAACTGCACAAATGAATTATGTGAAATAATCGGTAACATTATCGAATCAGCCCATCGGCAAACCAGGGTGTACTAGCCGATTTGTGTGGGTTCCACTCAGTGAGAGGTTGAGTTGTCTCATGCATCCGCAATTATGAAGAAAGAAAACCGCCATTTTGTGGCTGAAACTAGCGAATTACGTTAATTATCACGAGCCCGGTGCACAATTATTCATTGAATTTTGCTTTGATCCATGAACCTCATAAACTCATGTCCTTAACGAAAACAATAGTTTTACCTTAAGGGTCACTGACCAAACAGGTTTTCAACTGGTACCACTCAGTTATTCCGACAGTCACTCTATCAGGTGAACTGCGGCTGGATCACCTAGATTACTTGCCGACTGTGATTCACTAAAATATTTTCTATCTGATAAAATTGAGTTTCATTATATTTATCATATGTGTTAACGCCTTAGGTGTGGACAATAATTTACCTCTTATCTACTTCGATCTACGTAGTTTCTAGGCTGCATGATTGTAAATTAAACGTGCTTGACCATGGCTGCCAAGATAAAATAATCTCAACATGAAAATCGTAAACTTTATTAAGTATTAAAACGCAACATATTCTTATAGGAGTAACTCAAGAATTATCTATTGTATAACCAAATGAAATTCCTTCACAACCCGGAGAAATTGTATTAAATACGTTTTCATAATAATAATCTATGTTTGATAGCTAACTCACTAAATTCGAGAAATACCATTAATCAAAGTCAACCTTCATATCAAGGTCATTTTGGTGCACAGCTTTGAATGTTCGTACGGTTGTCATTTTAATGGAGCAAGCAATGCTCAAAACCAAAAGTTCTTGTTATCTCACGGGAGGACAGAAATAAAGTTGCACGAGCACACAAGCTGGGATTTTCCATATGAAATCTTGCCCAGTGCTTTAACAGTAACAAAAGCACGATTTACAGGATAATCAATGGAAAACAACTATCATAACAGCTTGTGGAGGCCGTAAACCAAGTACATCCAAACAGGTTGAGGACCTTATTCGTATTACTCTGAAAAAACATTGCAGAAAATTGTTGTCGTCTATCCAACGGGAAGATCTGTCACACCATTCATAGTGCAAAGAAGAATGAAAAAATTTAAAATGCGTCAGGTTTCAGCTAAAGTCAAGCCAGCATTGAACGCGCAGCAAAGGCTGGCCCGTATTGATTTCTCCCGAGAATTCAAATCTCGACGAGCGTCATTTTGGCGTTCGGTTTATTTCCCCTACGAGCGCATGGTGCGCGACGAGCCTTGGAAGGCTCACAAAAAAGTCATTTGTGGTGAGAATTTCCCAAAAGGACTTATTCCACCAAATGAAAGAGTTTCTCACCCGTCGAGATTACTCACCTGGACAGGGATAAAACATGATCAGCCTCGTCGGTGAGCATAAATCAAAGGCATCATGACTAGTGGTAGTAGTAGTAGTAGTAGTAGTAGTAGTAGTAGTAGTAGTAGTAGTAGTAGTAGTAGAGTAGTAGTAGTAGTAGTAGTAGTAGTAGTAGTAGTAGTAGTAGTAGTAGTAGTAGTAGTGTCAGTAATGATGAAAATGTTTCCAGAACTTCATGAAAAAATCGTCTGGAAAAGTTATCATTCTTCAGGATAACGCTCCATGTCATGTTTCACGAGAGACTAGTAAATTTATTTAGTTAAAGAGTCTGGATCACTTATTATTTGCTTTTAGACTTCAGAAAACGTCCAGTTCATGCAACTTCCTCCTAATAGCTCGGATCTCAATGAGATTGAAAATCTGTTTTTTGTTTTGAAGAGATAGGTCAAATTGCTACATGTACATTGGAAGGTGGAGGCAAAAGTGCAAGACATAATGGAGCACAAAACAGAAAATGACTTCATAACAAATTTGGTGGATTCGATACCGAA